>CAIGRK010110065.1:893-14512 GCA_903798315.1 Fraxinus greggii
GGGATCAATTACGTTATGTTAGGCTCGGAGCTAAGGTCGAGCTTAAAACTTTACTAAGGTTCCCAGCCATAGCTCGGGGATCAATTACGTTATGTTAGGCTCGGACCTAAGGTCGACCCTAAAAATTTACTAAGGTCCCCAGCCACGAGCTTGGGGATCAATTACGTTATGTTAGGCTCGGACCTAAGGTCGAGCCTAAAACTTTACTAAGGTCCCCAGCCACAGAGCTCGGGGATCAATTACGTTATGTTAGGCTTGGACCTAAGGCCGAGGCTAAAACTTTATTCAGATCCCCAGCTACAGAGCTCAAGGATCAATTATGTTATGTTAGGCTTGGACCTAAGGTCGAGCCTAAAACCTTACTAAGGTCCCGACGATATGTTAGGCTCAGACCTAAGGTCGAGCCTAAAACTTTACTAAGGTCCCCAGCTACAGAGCTCGGGGATCAATTATGTTATGTTAGGCTCTGACCTAAGGTCGAGCCTAAAACTTTATTCAGATCCCCAGCCACAGAGCTCGAGGATCAATTACGTTATGTTAGGCTCGGACCTAAGGTCGAGCCTAAAACTTTATTCATGTCCCTAGCCACAGAGCTTGGGGATCAATTACATTATACTAGGCTTGGACCTAAGGTCGAGTCTAAAAACTTTACTAAGATCCCCAGCTACAGAGCTAGGGGATCAATTATGTTATACTAGGCTCGACCTTAAAACTTTATTTAGGTCCCCAGGCACAGAGCTCAGGGATCAATTACGTTATGTTAGGCTCAGAACTAAGGTCGAGCTTAAAACTTTATTAAGATCCCCAGCCACAGAGTTTAGTGATCAAGTACGTTATGTTAGGCTCAGACCTAAGATCGAACCTAAAACTTTATTCAGATCCCCAGACACAGAGCTCGGGGATCAATTACGTTATGTTAGGCTCGGACCCAAGGTCGAACCTAAAACATTATTATGGTCCCCATCCGCATAGCTCGAGGATCAATTACGTTATGTTAGGCCCTGACCTAAGGTCGAGCCTAAAACATTATTCAGATCCCCAGCCATAGAGCTCATGGATCAATTACATTATGCTAGGCTCGAATCTAAGGTCAAGCCTAAAACTTTACTAAGATCCCCAGCTACAGAGCTCAGGGATCAATTATGTTATGCTAGACTCGGACCTAAGGTCGAGCCAAAAAATTTATTCAGCTCCCTAACCACAAAGCTTGGGATCAATTACGTTATGTTAGGCTCGGACCTGAGGTCGAACATAAAACTTTATTCAGATACCCAGCCACAGAGTTTGGTGATCAATTACGATATGTTAGGCTTGGACCTAAGGTCGAGCCTAAAACTTTATTCAGATCCCCAGCCGCAGAGCCCAGGGATCCATTACGTTATGTTAGACTCAGACCTAAGTTCGAGCCTAAAAATTTACTAAGGTCCCGAGCCACAGAGCTCGGAGATCAATTACGTTATGTTAGGCTCAAACCTAAGGTCGAACCTGAAAATTTTCTAAGGTCCCTAGCCACAGAGCTCGGGGATCAATTACGTTATGTTTGGCTCAGACTTAAGGTCAAGCTTAAAACTTTATTCGGATATCTAGCCACAGAGATCGGGGATCAATTACGTTATGTTAGGTTTGGAGCTAAGGTCGAGCCTATAACTTTTTTCAGATCCCTAGCTACTAAGCTCGGGGATCAATTACATTATGTTAGACTCTTACCTAAGGTCGACCCTAAAACTTTACTAAGATCCCCAGCTACATAGCTCAGGGATCAATTATGTTCATGCTCGGGATCGATTGCATTGTACCTAAAATTTAATTAATATGAAGATCAAGTAAGATGTCGAGTTATAAAATTTGATGAACATACACTGAATTGTTTAGCTCGGGATGAAATAGAAGCTCGAGATAAACACATGCACATTGTTTTGAAGCATAGATCGAGCATACTATTAACAAAATGAAAACATAAAAGCCCGAAAGTTGTCTGGCAAAGTACTTGCACAAAATTAAAACATAAAAAACCCATATGGTCGGGCAATGTACTAGCAAAACTAAAAATATACAATTTATCAAAAAAGATGCTCGAGGGTATACGAGGCCTAATCTAAGTCCTCGTGCTCGGGTGCACGGTCAGATACCTCAACATCAACTTCGACGTCTTCTTCCTCGTCCTTGATCTATTTGAAACACAAGCATTCATTTTAGCTCGTCATTATGTATCAAGCTTATGTGCATCCACCCCTGATCCGTGAGCTCTAGGAGTGAATGCATGGGGGCCAATGATGTAGTCACAAAAGATGTACCTCGAGCACGATGACTCCCAAAGCTCATTTTTTGCAACCATGGGATCAATATGCTCGAGCATCATGTATCCTCGAGATGCCTCGAGGATTTTCGGTGAGTTTTCGTGAGGATTAAGTTGGTTGTGCTCAGATGTGAGTCATTGGTGTCTTTCCTTAGCCAATTTTTCATTTATGCTCAAGCATGAATAATCCCCATCTCTTAAGAACTCTAACTCTGTCTGAATACTTCAGTTCAAGAGTCCTAGGCCTAGAAGGAGACCACATTGGAAGAATACTACAGTTAATGTGTGATTAGACTTATGATTGTGGTCCAACACTTATCACAATTAGAATTCCAATGACGAGTCCTACTAGGAATGTACTACCTACCTCTATAAATATGAAACCATGGATTATTATTCAGGTACGTTTTATATACAATTTTTAGCTCCCAAACGTTATCATATTCTCTCTCTGACTTAAGCATCAGAGGGGCGATGAGAACACACCTTTATCTATTCTTAACTAAGCTTTTAGTTTATATATTTTTTAAAATTAAACTATTTTTTTATTTATCTACTTTAGCCGATTGAACCTTGTTGATAGCAATTTTCGCAAGGATCACGTGGCCAAAAGGTAAACACTCCACGTAGATGGCTTTCTGTGCATGACCACAAATTGTTAGTTATTTGTGACCTTTTCCAGTGGTGGTGGAGGCTACCACGAGCACTTCGACAGTCAAGTTAACGTTGAAGAAAAGGGAGTAACATTTCGAAGGTAATAAAGGAGTGTATTTTAGTGTAGAGTTACATTACCTTCCAAATGGTACTGCATGTGGTATTTATAAGAGAAGAGGTGGACTTACGACTGTTGGATGGAGGAACACGTAGCTTCATCTAATAGACGAGGCATCTTCTCCTAGGCATCAATCAGTCAGCCTACAGATTGGTGAACATTTAATGCTCCCTAATGAGTAAATTTTGCTATTCGACTTGTTGACAACATGTCAATCAATTAGGTGTATCTTATTTTTGCTATATCTTTATACAAAAAGTTCCCTATTTAATGAAGGCAAGATGATGCGTAAGTGCTCCAGCAGCGCAGCTCTCTCCTACTATCTTCATAGCCACGGCAGCCACATAGGAGCCTCTCCGATGAGCAACAATAGTCCCCCAAGTCCATGTATGGATATTTATACAATACATGGACTTGCAATGTAGGGGTTCGTTTATTTTATTTTATTTTTGGGGATGGTAATGTGTAGTCTCCCAAGTCCAATTATGGATATTTATACAATACATGGACTTCTAATGTAAGGTAGTAATGGTATAATCAATCACGAAGGCGAGGTTGTTATTCGAGGACGAGGCTCATGATGATGGTAACTTTGAGAAAAGTTGTGAAAGGTAGAGGCGATGTCATTGCTTGAGGACGATGCTCTGAATGATGGCAACTTTAAGAGAAGTTGTGAAGGCAGAGGTGATATCCTTACTTGAGGATGACATTTTGAACGATTTCAACTTTGAGGAAAGTTGTAAAGACAGAGGCAATGTCACTGAATGATGGCAATTTTGAGAAAAGTTGTGAAGGTAGAGGTGATGTCATTGCTTGAGGACTAGGTACTGAATGACGCAACTTTGAGAAAAGTTGTGAAGGTAAAGGTGATGTTGGGAAAGCAGAGGTGATGTCCATCAGAATTGTCAGACATTGAATGATTGACCACGAGGGTCTGAGCTGAGGTAACATTTCATTGGGTTATATGCCAATGATTTGAAAGCAATCCAATTTTTCCAAGAACAACATTTGAGGCATTGCCTACTCCCAATCATGGTGTACGGCTATCAAACTTCGATGTGACACATTTTATGCAGGCATGAATTACACTGCTTTATCTTGGCATCAAGGATGTTTGGCGTTTGATATTAACGGCGCTGATTGACCGATAGATAAATGATCCAGATTGAATATGACTTCATCTGACGGCTGGGATTCATGAACTTTGCATTTAAAAGACTCCCTCCACACTTTGTAGTTTTTTTAAGAATTTGAAATCACTAAGAAACTCTACAAAAAGTAAAATCTTTCGTAAAGTCATTCATACATTCCGGCCGTAATCCCCAATATCCAACAACGTAAGACTTTAGCAACGTTCGTTGTTAGGTAAACATTTGGATTATTTCGCATTTCTCAACCTCTTTTCTATTTCACTACAAAGATAATGGCTATTTTAGGAAGTTTTAGCGAGGTGAGTGAGGGTAGGTTAGCACTGGTAGCCTCGGATGTGAGTGATTCCGTGGGCTTGTCCTCAGGTGAGGTATCAAGGGCTATGATAAGTGGAGAGAACATATGGAAGAGGTCGATAGCTCAACAGACACCTCGGTTCATTGTGGGCTTCAGATTACTCGTCGACGATGAAAACCTTCAACCTTGCAAAACTTAGGAAGGATTATGGGATACCGAACAATATATGGCTGATAGTGCTAGAACTTTATGAATGTACGTGCTACTCGAGGCTAGGGTACATCACTATTAGTGAGGCTATTTTCAATGTTGGATTTAGGCTACCTTAACACCCTTTCTTTCGCTTCGTATTAAGATTATATGGCCTCGGTCCAACCCAATTGAGCTTAAACTGATGGAGCCAAATGATAGGGTCCTGGATGTTGTGGCACGAGGTATCGTATGGAGTAGAAATGTCATTCTATGTCTTCTAGACCATATATATACCCAATGTTATAGCAGGGAGTGATAAGAATAGGGGGTGGTACTATTTGACCTTCTGAGGGCCTTACACTCCATTTGGCATCGAATTGTAGACCTTCATCAAGGATTGGAAGAGCTCTTAGTGCTGGGCTTCCAGGAGACGGGACACAATGGAGGGTGACCCCCTGGCGCCTTTGACAGTCCCTACCAAAGTTTAAACAAATAATGAGTTTTTTTGGGGCTCAGATCTTTTTTTTTTGTTTCGTTTTGTAATAGTTCTTGCCTCTTTACTGCAAATTCTTTCCATCGTTGTGAACTTTCAACCTAGGACTTTGATACGATCTGTATCATATATCAACTTTCTCATCGCGATGGTCATATTCAGAGTTGATAAAGAAGAATGTTCATTTTGTGAGGTACGACCTCATGTTGTCTCAAGGTATTTTCGAACCCTGTTAGTTCGTATTAAAATGGTGGTGGACAAGGTGCATACTTGTTGTATTTTGTTACAGGCAATCAGTTGAAGAAGATTTCATTGAAGCCTGAATTTGCATTAAATAAAAGGTGATGGCTCAAGAACATGCAGTAAAAACCACCTCATCTACATATAAAAAATAGATTGAGGAGTAGGTAAATGCCAGCAAGAGGCTTCTTCTTGGGAACTAGGACAAAATGGAAGAGAAAGAGCAGCCCCTTAAGATAAAAAGCAGGGACGCTGGTCTAAGGACCTCTTCATATAAACCGATAGTGGCAAGAGCCCCTCCCATACAGAAATTGCCTCCTCCCCCAAAGGATATTCTGACCTTAGTAACCAAATAGAATCCTCCTCCACCTCTTTGAAGTAAGAAATCTATAGGCGGATTGAGCAAGGGTAAAGTCGAAGATTTCTTCGGAAAGAACTCAGAGGAGTTGGTGCCCAAAGTCTTTGAGGCACTTCCGCCAAAGACTGCCTCTGTCCCCGTAGTCTACAATAAATATTGTACCTAGGAATGGAAGGTCCATACCACCTCATGTGAGGTATAAGGTCTCGTCGCAGCCAACACTGCTTGCATGGCCTTAGCCCAGGGTATCGGAGTGCAATTGAAGTGCCTGGTAAAAGATCTACGGGCCAAAACATCAACTTGGTACAGAGGCTAGAGGTTGCTCTACACTATGGCGATGAGGCTAGTACGGAGAGAGCTAAGGCAGAACAAACTGAACTGAAGAGGGTCGAGGTAGAAATGAAGCTAAAGAAAGCCAAGATAGTAGTCGACCAGCTAAAGAGGGAGTTGCACGAGATGGAAAGTCAAGTCGTTGCCCTGATAAGGAAGGTTGACTATGCCAATGAGCATCATGGTTTGGTTGTTGAGGCTTTGGAGTCCTCAAAAAAGGAAAAAATGAGCTGAGGCAGATGTTAGAGGCCCAAGTAGAGGAGATTGAGTCCTTGAAGCCGATGCTAAGTCAGTTGGTAAAGCTGCAGTCTAAAACTATATCAATACCTTTGAGAAAACTGAGTTTTATGACACTTTGGCTAACTTCTAGGCTTCTTGGAATGCTAGTCAATGATGGGTTAATTGAGAGAGGTTCACCTCGACATAGACTTAATTGCCATTGAGAAGAGTTTGAGGGAGCCACTGAAGGAATACTCGACCTGGTTGTCAATGATGTTAATCAGGAAGAGGCCACTCCAGGAGAAGAGGTGGTGGGAGACGAGACCATAGAGCCAGTTAATCCTTACGATTTTCTTTATTCATAATGTAACGACTTTAAGCCCCCTCTTTTAATTTAGTAAATGAAAAAAGTTGTTTTATTTTTCAGTTGCTGGTACTTATTCCTTCGTTCATGTATACAACAGATCCCACGGTTCGAACTTTAACGAAGAAACTTTGCTTGGCTAACAAATTATCGCTAATCGAACTCACCCGTCTCACAATTAACAATGGAACGTGTGAATAAGGCGCCTCATGAATAGCAAACTTTGTTAAGCTAACTATTACTAGTTGAGCTATCTCCAAGTGTTGTCACATCAACATATTGTAATCTTAGCGCCTAGGCTTAGACTCCTCGTGATAAGAAACATCTTTGTCAGAGGCTAGCATGTCTCTTGAACGAATTAGAGGTGACCTCCTTGATGGAGGTTTTTAGTACCTCGTCATTCAAATTGGATGTCCTCTTGAAGGTCTTCCTCCATGGTGTTTAATACAACCATGGAAAGCATCGTCTTTGCAAGAATTAGAAGTGACCTCTCTGGTAGAGATGTTTAGCATCTTACCATTCGAAGTAGACATCCTTGCAAGAGGCTAGGGTACCTCTTGAAGGGCTTCACCCATGGTGTTTGATCCAGCCAGGGAAGGCATCATTTTCGAAGGAATCAGAGGTAACCTCCTTGGTGGAAGTGTTTATCACCTCGCCGTTCGAAGTGGACATCCTTGCAAAAACCTAGGGTACCTATTGAAGGGCTTCCTCCATGGTGTTTGATCTAGCCATGGAAGGCATGATTTTTGAATGAATCAGAGGTGTCCTCCTTGGTAGAGGTGTTTAGCACCTCGACGTTTGAAGCAGACATCCTTGCAAGAAGCTAAGGTACATTTTGAAGGGCTTCCTCCATAGTGTTTGATCTAGTCATGGAAGGCATCATTTTTGAAGGAATTAGAGGTGACTTTCCTGGTGGAGGTGTTTAGCACCTCACCATTCAAAGTGGATATCCTTACAATAGGCTACCTCTTAAGGGATTCCCTTCATGTTGTTTGATCCAACCATGGAAAACATCATCTTCTAAAATGAATCAGAGATGACCTCCCTGGTGAAGGTGTTTAGCACCTAGCCATTCAAAGTGGACATTCTTGCAAGTGGCTAGGGTACCTTTTGAAGGGCTTCCTCTATAGTATTTGATCCAACCATAAAAAGTATCATCTTCGAATGAATCGGGGAAGATTTCCCTAGTGGAGATGTTGAGAACTTCGTCATTCAAAGTAGACATGGGTTCTTAAAAAAGAAAATGTACAATAACGGAATTTTATGAACATAACATATTTACATAGAGGAGGTCATTCGATAACAAGGGTATAGGTTATTGGTAATACTTCATGAGGTGCTCAACATTCCATGGCCGAGGTCGTTCTTTCCCATCAAGGTCTTTAATCTTATAAAGTACAAGGTCGTGCCTTCTCCTTTACGTGATAGGAACCTTCCCAATTGGGGCCTAATGTGCTTATGCCGAGTTCTTTGGAGGATAAGAAAGCCCTCCTAGATCGTATAGGCGAAATAACCTCTTCTTACCCTAGTATTGTAGAAGCGAGTCATTTTACGTTGATACACAGCAAGCTTTAATTGTAACTCATCATTCCTTTTTTAAAGGAAATCAAGCTCGTATCGCTCATCATTACATGCTTTATTGAAATGTATGTGATAACGTGATGGAAGCCCTATTTCTACAGAGCTCATGGCTTTGAGTCCCTAGGCCATGGAGAACGGAACTGTTCAGATAGTGGTACGTATTGCTCATAGAACTTGAGGAAGCTCATCGACCTATGCACCCATAGAGGCATCAGGTTTCCTTTTTAGGATATACTTGATGGTTTTGTTGATAGTGTCGACCTAACGTTGGCCTGTAGGTGATGAAGCTTGGAGAAGTGCTTTCGGATGCCTAATTCCTCACACAGATTCTTGACCTTCTTATTGTCAAACTGTGGAACATTATTCAACATAATTGAGTAGGGAATGCCAAATCTACATACGATGTTTTTCCAAAGGAACTTGGATGTGTTTGCCTCTATGAAAGGCTTAGCTTCCACCCACTTGATAAATTAATCAAAAGTGACAATGGTAAAACTAGCATTGCCTCTTCCTTTCGGCATAGAACTATAAGGTCGACTCTCCTTCCAGCGAATGGCCAGTGGCTTGATACAACTGTGAATTTCTATGAGGCTGGTCTTGATATGTTTGAGAAACATTGATACTTGTCATATTTGCACACAAACTGAAGCATGTCTTTTTTCAATTTAGGCCTATAATACCCCCACCTAAGCGACTTTTGTGCAAGCTCAAGTCCCTTGCAGTGGTTACCACATACCCCTTTATGGATTTTTAGGAGGATGTCGGCCACTTCTTTTCCTCGGTGTACCAGAGGAGTCGAGATGATATACCTCACTTATATAATATGTCATCTTGAAGAGCGGAGTGGGTAGCCTTTCTCTTAAGTTTATAGGCTTCGTCTTTGGTGTTAGGCGATCTGGTCTGATCAAGTAGAGTATTCTCTACTTCATTACCTCTTTTTCCTTGGCAATGGAAGGCTGAATGAGATACTCAATTGGAACTACCTTTAGTAGTTTAGAATCCTTGCTACTGGCTAATTTAGATAGGGTGTTAGCATGGGCATTTTCCAGGTGAGGGATTTGGTTAGCTTGAACTTTTCAAAATAAAGGATGAAACTCATGACTTGTTTGAGGTATATTGCCATGCATTTGTTCCCTTGTAGTGAAGTTTTCATTAAATTGGCTAACAACCAATTGGGAATCACTATTGATAAGAAGCCTATTTATGTGCATCTATTTTGCTAATCTGAGGCCTGCTAGAAGTGCCTCATACTTAGTTGTATTGTTAGAGGCCTTGAATCTAAACTTTATGGGGCAATTAAGTTTATGGTCCTCCGGACTTATCAACACTACTCATGTCCCAGATCCAACGTCCCTAGAGGAACCATTGACTAAGAGGCTCGAAATAGGGGTCTCCACAAGTCAATTGCTACTTCCATATGACGGGGGTTAGTGAACTATACTATAAAGTTCACAAAGACTTAGCCCTTGCTTGTAGTAAATATCATATTCATTGGGCTCTACCAACCACTTCATCAATCTCCCAGAGGCATCAGGCCTCTGAAGAACCTATTTGAGTGTAAAGCTTATTAGTACATGGATATTATAGGCCTGGAAGTATGACCTCAACTTCCTTGTAGTTGTGATGAGGTAAAGGGCGAGCTTCTCCATATTTGGGTAGTGAGATTTTGATGATAGAAGGGCTTTGCTAACATAGTATATGGGCAATTAGCAACTATTTTCTTCTCTTATGAAGACCGAGCTGATCGCCTCATCAGATAAGGCTAAATAGAGTAATAAGGGTTTTCCAACCTTTGGTTTGGAGAGGAAAGGACCCTACCCAAGGTGTTGTTGCAGCCCTTGGAAAGCTTCTTCATACTCTCGGTCCACATGAACCTCTTTCCTTCTTTGAGAACTTTAAAGAAAAGAATATATCTATCAATGGCCTTTAAAAGGAACTAACTCAAGGCAATCACTTACTCAGTAAGGCTCTGCACTTCTTTAGGCTTCCAGGGAGATCTCATCTCTATCAGTGCCCTGATTTTCTCTCTGGGTTGTGTGCAGGGTATGCTTAGGGTGAGCATTCAGTTGGTGGCAATTTATTCTTGGGTCGATGCTAATCATATCCTCATGCCTCCAAGCAAAGACGTTCAAATTATTGCATAAAACGGCTTTGAGCTTCCCCTTCTTAGCCTTATGATAGATCTCTTCCTACTTGCAACATTTTAGTGGGGGTTTAAAGGGTCTACTTGGAAGCCATCTAGCTCCTCCATCAGAATTATTTGGGAATTTACCTCGATCACACGAGGGTCTAACTAATCGTGAACGACTCTTTCCTTCATATCACCTATCATGTCGATGTCTTCCCTTGTTCAGGTAGTGGGCCTTCTTCGGCACATCGACCATCTCGATGTCTCTTTCCATATTAACATTACACATCTCTGCCTTTCTCAGGGAGTTCAGGTAACATTCCTTGGATCCCATCTGATTGTCCCTAACAGTTGCAATCCCATGCTCAGTTGGGAACTTAATACTCAAGTAATAGATCAAAGTGACTGCCCATATCTCTTTCAAAGGAGGTATCCCTAGGATACCATGGTAAGTTGTTCTACTATCTATGATAAAAAATCCATGATGTGACGTGCCCCTTGGGGAGGTGATCCCATTTTTACAGAAAGGTTGATCTTCCCCTTGGGATGATGCTATCTCCTGTGAACCTATAGAGCGGGGAAGTCATGGGAGTTAGTTCATGGTCTACCAACATTTTATCAAATGTGGACCCAAACAATATATTGATCAAACTCCCATTGCCAACCAACGTTCATTTTAGGCCATTTCAGACAATAATATATTACCAATGCATCACAGTAGGGAAAATGTATACATATCGCATCTTCCTATTTGAAGGTAATTCGAGGTGTGCTCCCAGACCCTTGGGAATGGTTGTTGACAATGTAACTAACCATAGGGAGATCTTCAGCCTCTCTAGCATAGTTTCTTCAGGCGTATTGGACTTGCCTCACCATGCGAACTCCCAATAATCGTGTCTATCTCTTGAATAGGCTCGTTATCTACATTAGCTAGAGTGTCCATCTGTCTTTGCTAGCCTCTGGGCCACTCTCTATTATCTATCTTCTTTGACGAGGGAAACAATCTCTGGGTAGGCAAGTTGCCTACTCTTGTTTAGGCTGCTGTCCTTACCTAGGCTTTCCTTACGGAGGTCGGTTATCTCGTCTAGTCTCACGAGGATTGTTATACTCAGTGGCCTGTAGTGCCTCTCTACACTTACTGATGTCATTGCCCCTTAGTCCATCTTCCTTGTACGCCAGGTGGGTATGGTATTGAGGGTGGTTGTTGCTAGGGCTTGACCCAAAGTGAGGGCAATTGTGTGTCCAGCCTGAGTCCATTGATGATTTGCCAAGTGAGAAATGAGGCCTTTTCGTAGCTGCCTTTGAGGACGTAGAAACCCTGAGCTACCCGAATACGGTGGTCAATCATCTCTTCATTGATAATTTTGGTTTTCATCATTTTTGCCATGGTTGAGGCCTCCCTTCAGAGGTTGAGAGTACTTTATTATCAATGGCCTTTTTGTTATTGGTCATCTCGTCGGTAAAATGTTCCAGTCTAACTCTTTAGCATTTCTCTAGTGGCTTGCCTCATATCCTGCATGTGCTCAATTGGAGCTTCTTTATCCTTATTGGCCAAGTATTAATTTAGGAAAGCCATTTTAAGGTCTCGCCAACTCCAAGTGATTCCAACTGGGTCTGTTTGTACCACACCCCGACTGCTCCACTGAGGATTAGGTGGAAAGTTCTGTATTTGAGAGCTAGTGAGGCACCTCTCAGGCTTATGTGATTTTTGTAATTGTTGAGGTGCTTAGTTGGGTCTCATTTACCTTCATATAAAGGGATCTTTGGAGAAATGAAATGGCTTGACATTCGTGCCCTTCAAAGCTCTAAAGAGAAAAGAGGCTTTCGTCATCGTCATTGAGCTCGTACGATCGACATGGCCCTTTGGAATCCCCTTCTTCAACTTCATAGCGAGGCAGTTGAGAAGGTCCTAGTTGACTTCTTACAGGCTCGACGACTCTCATCTCTTACCTATTTCTAGACAGAGTTTCATTTTGACGCCTCTGAGTCTGTCCATGAATCCTGGAGATGGGGATGACTATTGTGGTTTCTAGGCATGTAAATTTTGATTCTATCGACAATACTTGCGGATCATTGTGGTTCCCATCCCTGCTCATATTCAAGGGAGAAGTTGGCTTATCCCAATAGTAGATTATTATTGGGTCTACTGCACTCGTAATTTGAAGACACATCGACTTTTACTTCACTTTCATCTGGGCTAGTCCCTCTTCTATGCCTACTAGAATGAGCCTTTTGGCTCGTACTTCTTCCTTTTCTCATTAATCGAAAAGGCCTGGTTAGGTTGCATTTTGAAATATCTATTGCTCCCCTTGCCTATGCATTTACATGAGGAGTTTTTTCATGGCATTATTCTTTGTTGTGATGCTCCTCATGTTGGCAGCCATTTACGCCACTTCCCTAGTGAGGTTCGAAGCCACTCTTCCTCCTGGCGTAATTGTGATGGGGCCGACTTTGTATAGCAATATTTCCAGGGGCTTCTTGATAGCCCAAGAGTAACTAACCAAGATGGGGGTGAATTGATTTTTAAATTTTTTTCAAAGAATTAATCTAAATTCAATCAAGTAAGGACTAAATAGATTAATTCAAATAGTAAGAACAAATATAAAAGCGATAAGTTAAAAGGGAGAGAGGATGCAAACGATATAATTGTGGAGGTTCGATCCAAAGTAATGATCTACGTCCTCCGTTACCAAGCTCTCCGACACGAGAAAGGCCTTTTCACTATATTGATTGACTTATAGTACAATCCAACCCTTTACAACGCTTTCGGTGACTTGCAAACAAGGAGAACCAATCCTTATACAATGTTGAGCTTTACGGGACCTCAATATGACCCACACGGTGAATTACAACAAGAAGCACCGATCCTTGTACAATGTTGATCTTTAAGAGACTTCAACCAACCCACACTTTATCAAAGTGATTTTACAATGAAATTCCGCTCTTGATAAATAATACAAACAAATTAAGTACTAAGAGAGGCTAACACTTCAATGAATAGCAATAAATGATAGCTCAAGTGTAAGATGAGAAACTTTGATGAATATGATAGTCAAAAATTAAATTAAATCAATCAAAGTGTTTCAACGAGATGATAAAAAATAAATATAATGTAGGTTCAAAAATCTTCTCAAGAAAAATCTCTCTTTTAATGAATGATTGTAATAAATTAAATGCTAAGAGAGAAATGAGAAACTTTG
>CAIGRK010110122.1:0-15078 GCA_903798315.1 Fraxinus greggii
AGAGATTTAATGTCTCAAAATTTAATAAAACTTGAGAAAGTGCTTTCAGATTGTAACTCTGTACCAAGGTGCTCCTCTGGTAAAGTTTAGAAGTTACCTTACACTTCTAAATATTGACAAAATTATGTGATGTTTCAATTTTATTTGAAGTCACCTTTTGCGACTACTAAACTAGTTTTTTTCTTTTCTTTTTGCAAGTGTATTTGGCATAAAGTTGTTACGTATTTTGATACCAAATACAAACCCACCCTTATGCTGAATTTGTGGATCGAAATAATTTATGAGGTTTCGATTGGAACCTATTGTTGAGACTATTTTAATAGTTGACACAAAACACACAACTGGTAACCCACGAAATGAAGCTGGATCGAGATTTGCATTTAGGGCCCGACCCACAAATTTGACCTAAAGTGTATTATATTTATGTTTGTGCACATTTCCCCTATTGTGTGACATAACACACAATTGAATCCGTTAGCCCCTCTGTGAGAGAAACCCGAAGCTACTCTGTGCTTCCTCTTCGTTGCTACTGCCGAAACTTGGCCCCTTCGTTAGACCCTTTGCCTTTCTCCTATGTTGGCATCTTGCCCGGCGACTTGGCTACTTGGTTCGACCCCATGCTGTTGGTTTTTTCCTTGCTTCGCTGCTACCTTTGCCATCTATGTGATTTCGTGGTTTTTTCTCCCGGAGCTTTGAGTGTGATTTTTGGTGATCTAGTGGAGCTGCTTTATGTGGTTTTGGGTCTCAAATCTGAGATATGCACAAATTCATTTTAGTGTCAATCTTTGTGATATTGATAGGGAAGTGTTATTCTTCATACATAGCTTATTATTCCATTATTGTTAAATAACTTGAAACTTACTTTGTGTTTGTTTGATCAATTGAATGTTGTATTTAACTCCACCCTCTCGTTCATTTCTGCATGTGACGGACTCAAATGTATTTCACTAAAAGTGTCAAGAAAATGGGTGAATATTGAAAATTTCTATTGGTAGCGTGTCATGAAAGATTGCGTCATATAACAGCATGTTTTCCGATTGATATAATATTGTTCTTATAAATATACGAACTAGCAATTATTTTGATTTAAGAAATATTCGCTGCTTGCCTAGGACATTGATCTATAAGGATTCTCTATCTTATGTCTATTCGTAGGTAACAGGTAATGCGTGTTCAATGTAGTGGTGTTGCTTTGGGTTGTGCAATTCCATGTAAATTCTCTTCCTCCTCGGACTCAACGAAATTCATTAGTAACATTTCCCTTTATCTTCCTGTCCTTTATTGAACTAAGAATTCTTCTATGTACTAATTAAGTAATTATACTGCATTGCAGAATAAAATAAATAAAACCCATTAAAGGATCTGTATTACAGACCCGTCCCCGTCAACTAAAGTCTTGAATTTTTTTTTTTTTTATTTGGAAAAGAACTAGGCTAGAAGTGAGAGAAATACAAAAAAATTGTTTATTGCAAAATTTGATACTCTTCATTGAATTTTAGTAGTGTGTACCAAATCCGTATAAATTGACTTGACATAGGTGAGACGACGACTGATTTCTCGTAAACTACTGATGAATGGCTACAGGTTCATTCCTTCTCTCTTTCTCTCAATTATTACAAGACAAAATATGGCCCCATATTTGTTTCTTTCCTCTTGGCAAAGAATATTCAACGTGTTGTTAATTTTACCCTAGAAGGACCATCTTGAACTCTTCTTTCCCTTTTCCTCATTGTTTTTGATCGTGAAGTTACGCAATCAGATTGATGAAAAAATCTTCATGTCTTCAACAAGCTGCAGTGTTATGGAAAAACCAAGTAACCAAGAACAAATTCTCTTCAAGTGTCCTCGATGCGATTCAATTAAAACAAAGTTCTGCTACTACAATAACTACAGTTTGTCTCAGCCAAGGCACTTTTGTAAATCTTGCAAGCGTTACTGGACTAGAGGCGGAACCATAAGAAACGTCCCGGTTGGCGGCGGCTTTAGGAGGAACAAGAGGGTCAAACGGGCGCCGCCGTCAGCCTCCACCGGTGGTGCAAATTCTTCCTCCGCTTCAAATGAAACTACAAAAATCCGTACTGTCCAACCCAAGATAAATCATGTTAACCCTTTGCTATATAGCCAGCCCACTAACCCTATCGAGCTCAATCTTTCGTATCCGAGGTCATATTCTCCTAGGGTTTCGGGATTTGATATTCAGCCTCAGATTAATGTACTTGGATTAGAGTTCTCGTCGGCTTTTATGGCAAGTGATCATATTCAACACAGTGACCGTAAGAATGCGTATAATTCTGCTGAGCAAATCCAAGATGTTATCAATCCAAGTTCAGTTCTTTCAAGCGCTTCTATATTTGGATCTTCAACTTTTGCTTCCACTTCAACAATGGCTTCTTTTCTTGCTTCTAGCCTTCCACAACAAAAATTTGTTTCCACAGGTTTGAAAGGTTTTCAAGAAGCTAATAACTTTCCACGGTTGTCCCGTTTTGCAGAAATACAAGCAATGGACCCAATTGAACAGATAAATTCTGCCGATCTTTCTCATTTTTGGGACACAACTGGTGTTGGTACTTGGTTTGATCCTTCAAGCATGTGTTCTTCTGTCCCTTATCTGATCTAGCAACTTATTTTTCTGAGGAAGCTTTTTTTAATGGTATATTTCTCTTAATTTCTACTGAAATCAGAAATAAAATACCTGAACGGGAGAAGTTTGGATCGAAGCGATCATGTCAGCAGCAAGAAAATTCAGCCAGCATATTTGCGTTGAGAGGAACCTTGGATCCTCTTCTTCTCATCCGCCAAGGTTTTATCAGCGGCCACATTCTTGAGGTGCAATTTGTTTTTAATTATAATGTGTGTTCTGAATATGTCCATTAGGTCTTTTGGTTCCCTTTTATTTTTACCTTTTCAGAAGGGTTGGGTATAATGCTATAGTAGAGAGGGAGATTGCTTACACAATGTATGTATAAAACAGGAAGATCGATGCGCTGAATTACTCTACTTATCAGCTTGTATAACATGAATTAGCAATAAATAAATTTTTTTTTTTACCTCAATATGCCCCTTCGGGCTCCATTTTTCCAAATTATAATGAGGGGATTTTTTGGAGAATGTGTGATTAAAAAACAAGAAAAATATTTTAGTTTTACGTGTAATATTATTTTATTGAAGAATGTGTTGTTGATAAGAAGAGAGAGAAAAGTGAAATTTATTTTCATGTTCATGTTGGATACTTCTTATTATGTCCACTATGAAACATTGTACTTGAGAGTGAGTTCTGTTAGTATGGGATGTTCTTTGAAAATTTTATTAATTAAAAATAAGTTATTTACTTATTTTGATAATAAAATAAATTTACTTTCAAAATATGTAATAACATACTTGTAATTTGTTTCTTTTGGTAAGATAAAATTACTCTACTCTATAATATTGGATATAAAACAATTTATAATTATATAAATTTTTTTAAACGTAACATGATCATGTTGGACACTTCTTTTTATGTGGCCTTGAAGTCGTAATGAAACTAGATGCTGCTCATCAAATGAACAAGGGGATGTACAAGAAAAATTGTCCTTGAAAGCGAGTTTTGTTAGCGTGAAAATTTACTTAAAACTACGTTAGTTACTTATTTTGACAATAAAGTAAGTTGGATTTCAAATTACATAATTTTTTTTTTACATGTAAGTCAATAAATATTTTAGTATTAAAAAGTGAGACTTACTTTTATGTGAGCTTAGCCAAACATAGGTCCTTCAATTACTTCTCTCTTTTCTCTTGGAATTGCAATTTTGGTCCCAAAATGCAAAGATCCTTGAATCAGCATGGGTAGTCAATATCAATCTACTAAATACTTTTACGTTTATTCAAAGAAGTGCTCATTTTTAACAATTAATGTGGTCTTAATATATTAGGTTAGGAATGATTTTATCGAATATATCTATTTCTGTGTATTTTCCTATAGATACAAAACAACAAAATAAAACCTAGTGTGGTCAAATCATATAAAAAAAATCATAAAAAAATTTGTTCAATAAATTGTTGGCTTGTCTTAGCTCAATTAATCTCTAATTAACCCGAAAAATCGCAATAAACGTCACTAATACATCGTTGTCCTATAATACCAGTTGTACGGACACTTTACAAACAGAAATTGAAAGATAATTAATATTCTATTAATCTATTAGAGAGAAGCTATTAATCTAATTACCTAAGCTTAAAATACAAAGATACAACAATAAGCCTTATCTACTTAGAATTGCTACAGACAATGTTGCATGGCGAAAACTTTGGAAACAGGGTTCTGCTGATGAATAGATTAGCTAGGACGAGACTCAGCTTGCTTGGATGAGCTCAATAGATTAAGCACAAGTATCTTGAAGCTTTGTAGATGAGCTTCTATTCATGATGAGGAGACGCGATATAGTCCCTATTAAATGGAGCTTGTTTGGATCTTAGTAGATATTAAGCTTATCCTTAACATGCCCTCGTATGATAGAGCTCCGGTCAAAGATTCCAATCTTGGAAGTAGTTGAGCGAATTTGAAATATGAGAGCGGCTTAGTAAGTGTTCGTGCGAAACTCATAAGCGTATGAGATCTTTGACAAATAATAATGTGATGAGTTAAGGGTATCGTTCCACATGGAATAATATTTAAATTGAAATTGTATTAATTTGTAATCAGATTTGAATGTATGTAACAAATGAGATTTAGTTTTGATTATCTCCAAATTAATATACCAATTGTGTAAAAACTTCGTTTTTATGAATGAATGGATGAATGTATTGGGTGAATCTCCTTATTTATGTCCTATTTCTAATTCTAAATCTATGTAATTAGTGTTATTTATGTGTTCTTGACAATCAGTAATCCAATTATATGCAACTATCTTTTTTTCGAATTAAGTTCAACATATTCTAAGTACGACTCGATTATGTTTCTATTTCGAATTTATATGCAAAGTAATGCATTCAATTACACGATTATTTAAATGATTACACATGTCATACATATTTTTCGTAACATCTATTACCTACATGTTAATCTTACAAAATTTTAACTTATTTTGAACCTTTCAGTATTAAAATAAGAAATTAATTACTTAATTGGTGGTCAATAAATTAAATAATGCAACAAAGCATGCAAGAATAATCAAGAAACACAATAATAAACTAACTACTAGTCTGTGAATTAAAAATAAAGAAACAAAGGTTCATCTTTATCCAATATATATATAAAAAAGTTAACTTAGCATGATTTCTATAAAATTACAAGAAAAATAATAAAAAGATGTCACTCGGAACATAGATGATGAAGAATACAATAAATTTTGATCTTCAAGTTCAAGCTCAAAATCTTTTAGGTCTTGATGTAATTAGCTTTCAATTCTTTGCTGGTTTGATCTTTTCTACCAAAATATGATGAATTTGCCTCTTTCTCTTGATAAATTTTGTGATATGAATTGATCGAAGAGGCTAGACAGAGATTCCTCGATGTTTAGCCTTTATTATGTATTTATATGTGGTGGATTTAAGTCAATAAACGCATCCAAATTGGGTTCCAAAAGAATTTATTTCACAAAAGGAAAGTTTGTCCCCGTTTGTCAAAATTTAATCTATACCTACTCATGTGCAAGTGAAATTAGTCCAGGAGGCCAAAAAGGGGACCTCCATGCGCAAGGGCAGATGACTTTTTTGTAGGTTTTCTTTGTCTTTTATTCTTGTCAAATTGACTCCGTATGGTTTTCAATCCTCATTGTTTTAGCCCTAATCAACCATTAGATATTTCTAATTTGGTCCCTGAAGTTTGAAAATCATCATTTTTCGTTGATTTTCATTCATTTCTCCCAATTTCACTCGCAATCACTAAATTTTACCTAAAAATAAAATAAATACAAGATTGAGGTATAATTCATCAAAAAAATTACAAAACATCCTCATTCAATTGCTTAGATAAGTGTACAAAATGCACTTAGCAAACACCTCAAACTTGAACATTATTCGTCATTAAACCAAAATCATAACCTATCTCAACAATTAAACATGTAACAACTTGATTAGTTAACTTGCCCTTAGTTTCAGAATTGGAATCATTTTATTAAATATATGAACAGTTTCAAAGTTACAATACAAAAACCAATTTCACTTATCCAATGTAAAATTGATGCATGTGTGTGAAGCATTAAGTAAGACGTCATAAATCCACAAGTTGCTTTAATATTTGACCCTCATTATCAAATATATATTTTCGTCACTAGTTAGATACACCTCCAAACTTATTATTTTAACTCTTTTTTCAAATTTTGATCCAATATTGAACTTAAATGCCCATCTCACCCTCTCTAATTTGGATAAATCTGACTAATTACAAGTCGATATCTCAAAAATTGGGTATTCTCCTTTATTTTGATTGCTTCAACATCTAAAATTATACTAGGCTAATAATTGTCAAATGTCTAATTCTTTCAAATAAATGTGTGGAACTTAATACTGTGCAATGCATTTCTTTTCATGCACAAGCTTTTTCATATTTCATGTCTTTATTCTATTTCATGCACTAGCTTTATCCATTTTTAAGTTTTATTTTTGAGATTTTTAATAAGTGTCATCATTGTGATCTTTTATAGGGTAGTTTCACTCATGAATCATGGCATTTTTTTCTCTTTTTATGCAATGATTAGCTATGTAAATACTTATTCTCAAATACCGACTTCTAACTTAATATTTTTACCTAATTTTCATCTTATTGGCCTTAGATAATTCCCACAAGAATTTACACATGGGGAATCCCATACATCCAAATATCTCCCTACTACAATTAAATCATTCCAAAACTTTATTAAATTTGGTTTAAAGATGTGTAATGTTATAGAGTTCAAGTTTAGCATCTAAATTCCACAACTACTAGAAAGTGCGGCTTCAGTGATGGAAAATTACCGATGGTCCATTTCCATTGCTAATAGCGATGGATTACCAACGAATTTCCGACAATATATGAATTTAATTATTTTAAATTAAAAAGACAAGGTTTACCGACGGAAACAACAACATATACTAGTTGTTAGTGATTTTCCGTAGGTAAACGTTGAAAAAAAAAATATTATAAAATATTAACCGATGGACTTTTCTGTAGGTAAATTTGGAATGAAAAAATTAAAATATACTTAAGAATATACCAACGAATATTTCCATTGGTGATTCCGTCGGTAATATTAGACCTGGCCTATCCCATCTGTATTAGTTTCGAGCCTAAAAATAAATTTCCAAAAGTTGATTCGTACGTGAAACTCGTCAATCGTCTTTAGACTAGAACTAACTAACAAAAGTTCTAAAGCGATCATCGCACGTATGAATAAGATGGTGGGTAAATCTATCGTATGCTATTCATCTTACTTAATAGATGATAACCTTTAATATAATAGCCAATCACATTGTTATATAATATGATTGAATATTCTCAAAATATTGTGATCGAATGTTCTCAAAATATTAAGTCAAAGAATTAATGTTTTTCATTCATTGGTTAATTTCATCGTTTCTTAATCTTTTTAACTTAATTGTCACATTATTTTAATATGATTTCATAAATGTATAAAATACACTTATTAGAGCCTAAAAATATAGACATTTAATAGTTCTTTTAATTAATTATATCCTAATTTATTGTATATTTCGTTTATTAGGTGAAACTCGATGAATAGAAACTAAATTGAAAAAGAGAAGCGAAAAATGGCTAAAAATGATGAAATTAAAAGTTTGGAGATTAAATTACAATTTTTCAATAGTTGATTTGGATCATTAAACGATGATTGAAGATGCTACGGTTTCAATCGGATGAAATTAAAAGTCAAATGATCAGAATTGCAAGAGAAAAAAAGTACTTAAAAAACTCAAGAATCGAATTTTGAGACCAATTGCACATCTGCAAAACCCTTTGAAAATCTTTACACAGAATCAGAGCCAAGGCGCTATTGGCAAATGTTTTTAAACAGATAACGGGCGCCTAAGCACCTAGGCACTACTGAGGCCCTTTATGATAGAATTCTTTTCCAATTTATATTTTGACGTACATTGAATAGAATTCCTCGTACATTATATTTTCACTCCAGATTTTCAATGTATCAAATCCCTAAAATTCTGCCTCCTAATTTTTTTTGTACAATTCCCTCCCAAATTTTGTGTATTCCCTCCATTATCTTTAAAGTGTTTCAATCTCTAGATATCTATAAAGCTTCCTCCACATTTACACTTTAAACTTTTCAAAACTATTGAAAAATCTGTAATTCTTCCCTTTCATATATGTGAAGAGTTTATCTATATCTCTAACCCTGTTGAATAGAAGATGTCTACAGTACGATGACCCTCCAAACGTCAGTCTCACAGACTAGAAGATGAGGAAGATGAAGAATGGGATCAATATGGGTCTCAACCCTCACTTTCTACTGAGGAAGAAGAAGGTAGGTCTATTCGAAGGACAAGGAGCGGGTTTACTGAGGAGGAAGACAATTGTTCTATTGGAAGGACAAGGTGTCCCAACCAAGGCACAAATGTCTCTGTAGATGGCTCAGGAAGGATTATCTTAGAATGGGATAAAAATAAGTAAGTCTGCATTTTTTGTTGATTATTTCCTTCATTTTCTATATCATATAATAATTCTATGTGCAAATGGAGTACAATAAGAACCACATTGTTGATGATTATTTAGTTTTTGTAATAATGTCCGTGTTTTGGTTCTTTTTTAGTTTCAAATGGACTTAAATGAATAAAAACATTTCACAAGCATTTTAGTTTTGGTTCTTTTTTTAGTTCAAGCATTTCACAAGCTCTGTAATTTGTTCACTTTGATCATTTTTTTTTCTTTCCAATGCAGGTTTATTACCGTATCGGCATCACATGACATTAGTGCTACGATGAAGGCTTATCTTGGAGGGCCCTACTCAACCTCTCCGTACACTACCAGAGGCAACAAGAACGATCTTCTGGAAACAATTTGAGGTTTTTTTACCATTCACTGAACAAATTGTGTTGTAAAATCTGTTGACGCATAACAGTTATCATATCCTACCCCCTTTGCAGCGTCATAATTTTCAATAGCACTAGTTAGTTCTTTCCTTTACGTATATATTGGATTGCAAATGAAATTTATTGGAATTTTTGTGCGTTTAAGTTGTGATATTTGGGCAGATTTCAAAATGTACTTAATATCATGATGCTATGAGGAGTCATATTTATTTTTGTGTTTTGCCTATGAATGAGTTTCATCTAGAAATTCAGGTGGTAGTGGAGTACATTGTACAATTACTCGTTATCCTATCCGACCCCTTTCGAAGCATCGTAACTTTGAGCAACACTAGTTTAGTTGGATTCTAATGTGGAGCTGGTGGAAATTGAGACTTATAGAGATGAAAATACTAACATGGTGTGTTCAGTTTTTCTTTCCTCTAGCCCATGTTCTTTTCCTAGTGTTAAATTATTGATCTAGAATACTGGTTTTCAAGTTTTGGGGTTTTAAATTGTTGGCAATGGAAGTTTGGTTACCCAGAAGTTTATTTACAAGATGTTTGTCTTTAATTTTCATTTACACACACTTTTACTGATAAGATCCACAACAAATGCACACTTACGCAACTGAAAAGAGTCTAAGATAAATCACATGCACAAAAAGATTTTCTATATATTGTCTAATACAATTATGTCAAGTTTTGCTAAACTAGCAAAATTCTAATGAACCTGTTATAATAAAGCTAAACTAAGTGCGAAACAAATAGTTGCTCCTTCATGTGACTGGTTATAAATTTGTATGTTTTTGCTTACTTTAGTTGTTTAATATAAAACTTGGTGAATGTATGATTTATTATTATATTTTTGTTGTTGGTTTGTAGTACAAAGAATTTGGTCGACCACCACATGCTTTAGAGCTGTTCAAACGTGTACATAAGCGAAAAAAGGGACAAGGAGAATATGTTGATAATAAATCGCGACTTGTTTGTGTAAGTATATATAAAATATATTTGTATTACATATTTCATATACCGTAGATTATGACATATTTGTTTTTGTAGGAAAAGTATGAGCTTTCTATGGAGGTAAAGCATGGTTCAGAGCTATTATCACAACTTGAAATTGATATTGAACTGTGGTGTAAAGCAACCCAAGGCCTTAGTAAAGGCGGCCATTTGTATGGTCTTGGCACTTCCCTAACGGCTTGAAGTACATTCTCTAGATCTAACTTTGTTCCATCAATGGATAATGTTGATGGAGAAGTTAGTTTAAAAGAGTAGCTTCACAATGCTTCCGAGAAGATTGATGAGCTAACAAAGGAAAATGATGATATGCGTCGAGAGCATATAGAATTTGAAAAATAAATGGAAGAAAAGAGGCATGAAGACGAGAGGAAGCGTATAGAGCTAGAAAAAATTGATCATGAGTAAGATCAATGGAAGGCAGGCTCTTTAATCTCATCGTTAAACTCTCACTGATCTTCAAGGGCTTGATAATGTCCATAGTAGTTGGCCTATCAACTATATTTATGTTATTTTGTTATATGTTCCAAGGGATACAATTTGATGCATGCTAAGAAGATTTTTGTTGAACGCAAGTTGGTAGTAATTATTGTAATTTTTTTGTAGTTTAAATCTATGAAATGAAGAATAGAAATCAAATTACTTGTAATTCTGTATTAATATAACAATTTAATTAATTTTTTTAAAAAAAATTTAAGCTAATTTGCATCGAATTTACTTTCGTAGGAAATTTTAATTAGAAATTATGGAATACTGTAGGTATACTACGAACGAAAATTTTCGAAGGAAATATTGTAGGCAACGGATATAGAAATGAAAATATCCATATTAATTTACCAACGGCAATATAAATGAAAAATTCCATCGGTAATTTCCTTCGAACTACGCCATCGCTAAACTTGATGCTAATAATATCCGTTCAAATTCGTCAGTATTTCTAATGGACATGCATTTGAAGGTAAATTCATCGGTAATCACCGACGGTTATGTTGCCATCGAAAAAATTACCGGCTCGACTTTCAGCTACGGTATGTGTAGATGGGAAATTTCTTCATAAAATTTTCTAGTAGGTTTATCGATAGAAGAATGGCCTTATTTTCTAGTAGTGCACTATTTCAATCTATCAAACATATGAATCCTTTACAATGTAAAACTTAATTAATGTTCATAAAAGGGTATCAATTTATATATGAATAAGCTACAATTAATCTAAGCACGAAACTTATGTCAATTCATAAATTAACACATAGTTTCAAGTATATGCATCATTGTAAATAAAGCTCTCTAACCCACACGAGCAAGCAAACAAAAAATTAACTAAAAAGAAAATCTTTTTGTTTCATATATTATTAACAATAAAATTTCACACAAACACAAAAGAAATATTAACTCAATTTTTTCCCTCCCAAACTTAAAACAAGGCATTGCCCTCAATGTCTCAAAATATTATCAATTAAGCAAAACAAAAGGGTAAAGAAAGAAATAAGACTCCACAGATGCAAAGAGAATTCAATTATAGTAATACGGAACAATTCATATTAAACTCAAACACATAACAACCTATCGCATAATGTTGGATGAAGATATCTAAACTACTATAAGTAACAAAATTTTCTAATCCTATTATTTAGAAAGCATAATAAATAAGATCAAAGAAAATTTGGTTGGCTAAATAATTCTTGTTTATAATAATTAGTTGAGCTTGTTGTTTACGCTATTTATGGTGGTTTGAAAATGGAGTTTTCAGCCTTGTATATGTTGTACTCGCATATATTTCTTGCTTTATCTTCGGCCTTTCAAACCTTCAAGTTACCAAATTGGTCCTTAATTACTCTAACCAATCCACCAACTCTCTTTTCTGCACCGATGACTTCCATAATCACCTTTCTCTTCATCATTCTCTCGTATTCTTCAAGTAAGTGGGTTGTTTGACTGAAGTATTCATGTGGAAACGTTGTTGGTTGTTTTTCACCCTCAAGATAATCTTACATTTTTCAATTGCACTTCCGATTGCTAAAAATGGTCTTCTAAAGATCATCGGTATGTCTTCATTTTCTCCAATATCAACGATGATGAAATCAGCTGGAAAGATGAAATCACCAACTGTGATGAGCATATCATCAAATCACTCATTAAGGATACTTGATTAAGATGTCATCCAGCTGTACAATTATTGAAACTTCCTTTTAATTCATCAATTCTAATTTTTTGTATATAGATTGACAAGAAATTAACATTTGTTCCAGAATCAATTAAAGTATTTATGTTATGTAAATTTCCCATAGAGTAAGGTTGAGTGAAACTAACTGGATCTTTCAGTTTAGGAAGTAGCTTGTACTATAGGATTGCATTGTAATCTTCAGATAATGCCGATGTTTCATATTCTGGCACTTTCGCTTCTTAGTCAACATCTCTATCAAGAACTTCATATAGTTAAGAATCTATAGGATTTTGTCAACGAAAGGAATATTGATGGGAAGTTGCCTAGGACATTCAAGAACTTCTTGAACTAATTCTCGAGCTTATTGTTTTGTACCCTCTGAAAGAATGAGATTTCAATAATGTGTTTATTGATAAGAACGATTCCCGTGGATTGTGTGAATGTTCTTCTTAATTAACATTTGTTGATTCTTTAGACTAAATCACTTGTTCTTCACAATGTGGTAGGTACCCAATTCTCCTTAATTACCTTCCTTTCTTACTTTGATTTCTGGTAGCTGAACTTCACTTCTCGTTGTGATGTCTTAGACTCGTTTCTCTTTTGGCTGCTTTCAAAGCCTTTGAAGGAATGGGATATATGGTACATATTCTCGTATAGGAGTAGAAAACTTGATTGATGGTGTGTCAACAACTTTATATTCCACAGCTCAAATGGCTAAAACATGTTCCTATGGGTTCTTTCATGTGTTCATTGATAAGGTACATTGTGTTCTGTTGGATAATGTAGCTGCTATCTGCCTACTTGATTTTCCAAAATTTTAATAGAAGCCTCTTGATTTTGGAATTAAATTTCAGTCATTGTGATGTACTTAACAAGTAGATACTTCAAAAAAGACCTATTGTCTTGCTACTGTTGAAATCTTAGTAGGTTGCCTAGAATTTGAATTTCTTGTCCTTGATTATTAGCTCCAGTATTTTAGAGGAATTTCCCAACCTGGATTATATGTGTTGGAGTAAGGGTTATTCTGTTGCCTCTCAAAGTTGTGTACATTACTAACCTTCGCAGGCTTAATTACATACTTGGAGGCTAAATGAAGCTCGCAATTGTATGATACCACATTCACAATTTAATTTACGTTGTCCAACTTATTTTTTAACTTCCAATTGGATTTCCATGATATAACTGCATCAATGTTGTGAATACTCGTTGTTTTCCTCAAAATTTTCCAGTCTATTGGCCACATAGACTAATTTTTTTGCTATTCTTTCATATAACTCATATGCGTTATCTATGGGGATATTGATCACTAATTCTCCTGCTGAAGTGTTGGTCATATCAAGGTGTTCAGGATGCAAGTCTGAATAGAAGATGTAGACCTGAGCCTATTTAGAAATGTCAAAATTGAGACACTTTCTAAAATAGTCTTCGAATCTTTATCATGGTTCTGGATACCTATTGAGATCTCTCTTGAAGGTGTGTATCTCATTCCTGATTTGATGAATTCAAGACGGCGGGAAAAATTTCAAGAGTGAATTTTCGCATCATATCATGCTAAGACATGATGCTTCCAGATGGTAGTGATCGTAGCCATTAGCTTGCACCATCTTTTTAAGTTTGAGGGAATAGGTGTATTCGAAAAGCGTTTGTTGACATTCCTTCATAATTGATTATCTGCCAAAGCATTTGGAATGCATGTATATGTTCATGAGCATTTTCAGTTGGCTTTCCAAAGAACTTAATGCCGTCATGATTTTGAAACAAGTTGATGACATCTAGTCTAAAGTTGAAGTTGGCCTATCCAGAAAGTTGATAAACAATGGCTGCTTGAATAGGGGCAGGCGCGGGATTCACATAATCCCCTACTAATACTTTCCCATTGTTGGTTATTGTTCTTAGTGGACTGGCTCTATTAAACTACTAGAATCTTGAAAATTAATTTAAATGGTCACACATAGATTACATTGTTTGCCATAACTATGAATTTATGTACTCATACTAATGAAAAAAACAATAAAAAAAAATATAGAGTTCATAATCGAGTTTTGAAATCTTGATGATGGAAAGAATTGGATCTTACTCCAAAAATCTTCTTTAATCTCAAAAGTTTTTGAATCCTGACTTTTTAACCTTTGATCTTGATGATTATGTGTGTGTCCCATAAAAAAGAATAATTAAAAGTATATATAAAAAACTAGAATAACTATAAAAATGAGTCATAAAGCATCTCCAATGTGGAATCTGAGTGTAATTAGGAATCCAACAAAAGCAAGAAATTTTTCCATTTTAGTGCAATTTGATCCTCCACATTAAGTTCTTGTCCATTCTAGGTCCTCTTTATTTGCATGACAGGTCCTTATCTTCAAAACTTAATTATTTTATTCCCAAATTCATCACATGTATATAGCTTCAATACAATTTCATTCAAATTTGTTCACTCTGAATTTTAACTACAATTAACATAATGTAACCTAAGTTAAGTAGATATTCGCTCAATATAGCAATAAATATAAAGAATCAAAGTCTGGATAAGCACATGGAATACACTTATTAGTTATGTTCACAGAAGGATTGTAGCAGTGTGATCAACATCATGAAGGTAGGTTTCTTGTTCAATCAATTTGTCATGCAACTCATTGAATGGAACATGGGTGTCATGCTTTTGAAAAGCAGTGATAACTTCTTAATAAGTTGGTCCAAGGTACGAATGCAATATATAACAAGGTTGGCACCATTAAGAGTTCTTCAAAGAGTAGTGAGTTCGTCAGCATGTGTTTTTATCTTGACTTGGAAATCTACAATTGACTAAGTACATGGGTTAACTAAGATAGTTCTTTGATTTGAGTATATGATTCTAATCGAGCACGAACAAATGTTCTAGTTTTGGGGTTTTTGATAATT
>CAIGRK010110169.1:0-13677 GCA_903798315.1 Fraxinus greggii
AAGAAAATAAAGAGAATGAATAATAGAATTCAAGCTTAAAGTACCCACTTACTCTTTTTCTTCTTTTTCCCTTCTTCTCCTTTTCTTTTTTCCTTCCATTTTCTTCTTCTTTTTTCCTTTCTTTTGTCTTTGCCCATTTCTGTCTGTTCTCTTCTCTCTCTCTCTCTCTCTCTCTCTCTCTCTGTGCGTGTGTGTGTGTGTGTGTGTAAAATGGAAAGAAATGGGTTTTCAGTTGGTAAAGTAGTGAGGCTTTTGCATAGGAAGTCCCTTAACTTCCAATGATAATATAAGTAAGTTCTCAACTTCAAATCTCTCAACTTCAAATCTAATTCATTTTAATCCCTCATATATCATCAATTGTCAAATAAACTCCAAGGAAATAATTTATTCCAATTAAGTCCCTCTCCTATCATTAAACTTAACATTTAGTCCATAAACTTCCATTAGATATAAAATCTAACCATGTTACTTTTAATAATGTGCAAGTAAATCCCCACAATTATTTTTTATCCATCTTAACCCTTCAAATATTGTCAATTTGTAAAACAATCCCAATAAAATAATTGATTCCATTTAAATCTCATTTTGACTATGTCTTTGACAATTTCACTTTTGACTTTTGACTAAATAATATGGGTTGTAACAATGTTCATCGTATCTTGTAAGGTAACCGCCTCTAGAAACCTTTCCTTGGCAGGCTTGGTCCTGTGCCGCCATTTACATTGCTTTTCCTATGTGTTGTCACTTGTGTTTGAAGCCTGCATGCTGCTATTATCATAGTAGAAAGCACTGTTAGCAAGATTAGTCTCATTTTCTCCAGGTTTATCATGCACGCCTACCTTTCTATTTTGTATCTTTACCCGTAGAGAAGCGTTCTCTATTGTAAATGCTTTCAAATTCTTTTCCATTCTCTAAATAGTTTTGGTAGTAGACATTTTTTCCCGTAAGCGGCGACACTGTGTAGGAAAGATGCCAACTTGCACTTCTGCCGGGGTTTCTTCTTCTTGTCTTTTAAAATTAGCGTTGCTGTCTAGCAGATAGTTAGTAAACTCATCGACTTCCTTTTCCAATGCATTCATTTCCTTTGATTTCTCTTCAATCTGACTCATGATTTCAGATCTCAAGAGTTTTGAGTTTTTTTTTTTTTTGCAGATATAATAAGATTTCATTGTCTTCTTTGTTCATGTTTTCCCGTAGACGGCGTCAATTTACTGATAATTGAAATCTAATCAATAAATCTTGCCCATCTAGTTATGATTTTCACTTCCTAAATATACTATCTAGTTTTGGATACTTAAAAAGGAGTAAGAATGTAAATAGCTTTATGAAAGAGAGATATTTGAATTGCATCGTTCTTCAAATGAGGAGGTATGTATATATTTTCCTCCAAGGGTTGGGGTAATTGAGTCATTTTAAGACTTGTAATAATTAATTCAATTAAGAATCATGATTTATTCATTGGTCCATTTGCTTTTCATTGTCAGCTTGTAGCCAGCCTGGTTAGGGAAATGGTTCATAATTACGCCCAACGAATAATGCGGTAGTTGTAGCACACCTTTAGGGTGTCGATTCCACAGGGAGATGTAAGAAATGCTCAAAGGATAAAAAAAAAAGGATGGATGTTCTCTCGTTTGAAAAGTATAATTTATTGTTGGAATAAAATTAAGAATTCAATGTTTGAAATAATGAAATTAAAATCAATGTTTGAGGTAGCGAAGCATCAGAATTCCCTCAATTAGATTGGATCAATCTCATCAATTATTCACTCTTATAACTCAATCAGAGGCCTTCGTCTCAACTCTCTAATCGGAAGATATGACGTTACAAATCGATTTAATTCAATTGTAATCTTAGAATATAAACTTCTTATAGTACATTCACACTCTTTTTATTGGAATAAGATCAAGAATCGACCATATACGTCAAACATAAGGCAATATCAATCCACCAATAAAGTAAAATTGAGATTAAAATTCAACAAATAGTTCAATCATTCGATAGAAGAAGCATGATTGGATCTATGAAGAATTTAATAATTGTTAAACAAATCTCAACATAAATTGAAACTCAACAAATAGTTTAATTCTTCGATGAGAAAAGCATGACTAAATCCATGAAAAATCTAGTAAAGGTTAACCCTATTTCAAAATATTCATGAAAAGAAAATCTAAATCCTAGAATTATTTGGCAATGAAAAATCAAAATACATGGATAAAAGATGCGAAATCACCAATTCCGATTGAGTTCCTTCCTAGTTTCACCAAAATTTTTAGTTTTTCATGGAGATTCTTGAGCCAAAGATGAGAGAAAGTAGTATGGAGGAGTTCTCTATATTTTTCTTCTGTGTTTAGGGTTTCAAAATACATATTTATAGTTGTTTCCATAAGTGGTTGATTTAAATTCGAAAACCAGAATTTTCATCTCGGAAATATTCTATGCGACCGCATAGAACATTTAAACTTGGCCCTAGAATTCCCTGAAGTAGATTATACGACCGCATTGAATTTAAGTTATGTGACTACATAGCTTTAGATAACTTCCACATGACATTAATACGACCGCATTGAATTTAAGCTATGCGACCATGTAACTTTAGATAACTTCCACATGACATTTTTCAGTATTTTCGTCATATTTTTCTCTTCTGATATTCGATTGAGATGATTCAATATACGTTGGAAAGTTGACTCAAAGGGCTACAAATCATCTAGATTTATAATTTTTTCATATCGAACATTTTCTATGTCAAACATGGGTCTCAAATTCAGACAGAAAATTCAAAGCATGACTTTTTCGGCTGGGAGTTAATATGTGATAATATTTTGACTATATTTCATCCCTTGGCTTCTTTACTCATCCAATTGATGCCTAACACTCTCGAATCTTCATATCTTTGTTTTGCATTCTGAGTTTTCTTTTGGGTATTTGCAATTTGGTCCTTGAACTTTTGTTTTTATCTACTTTGGCCCTTTTTCACTTATTTCTTCCAAATTTCGCCATATCCATCAAATTTCCACCTTAATCAAAATATAAAGGTAATGAGTGCATTTTGGCATCAAATAATCGCACGAGAACAATAAATAAGAGGGGAAAAACATGATATTCTAACTCTTATCAATTCATAAGCTTTATGTGAGCCTTCCATATTTTGTTGCCCTCGCTCGCTCGTTATTCTCCACGAGTTGCTGGTTGGGTTAACAGATTGTATTTTTAAGCTCAACACAAATAATTTGGTGGTTGACAGTTAATGTAATTTTACTCCTTCGTTAGAACACAAAAATAGAAAATATAGTAACAACTATTTTTGTGCACGTTTTTCTAAATAAAAGTTAGAGAACAATCTTTTTTCTTTGTGAAAGGTGTTGATATGTCCTGTATAGTGAGTATTGTACAATTTTATTATGACTTCCCTTGCTATTTTACTTCTTGTTTGCCAGTTTCTAAACATCATGTCATTGTAAAAATCATAGGAATGAATTTCGTTAACTTTAGTAATATTTTTCTTAATATGGACCATTGCTAGGATTATTTTATCTTTTATCTAGATGTATATTCGACCTATATAGGGATTTTCTCATTATTTGGACATTTCTTGGAGTAAGCCTTTATTTTTTTTTTCTTTTTTTTTTTATTTTTTTTTTTATCCAGGTGATTGTATTTTATCTTGAATAATTTCTTGTCCATCCCTTAATTTATCAGAGACAATTAAGAGCTTCTGCATTTCACAAGTCTCATTTGTCCAGCTATTGTGTTTCTGGTCTTAGCGTATAAATTTTTGTGGCCCATTTTTTGCTAGACTAGTTGATCTTTTTCATTATTCTGTTAGTGCTGTTCAAGCTAAGCTAATATCGAAAACAGGAACTTAGAGAACCATGGAGTACATAGCTAGATCTTTGGGAAAAGGTTATTCATTTTTATTTTTTAATGTAATTTATTCTTTGAATNTTTTTTTTTTTTTTTTTTATCCAGGTGATTGTATTTTATCTTGAATAATTTCTTGTCCATCCCTTAATTTATCAGAGACAATTAAGAGCTTCTGCATTTCACAAGTCTCATTTGTCCAGCTATTGTGTTTCTGGTCTTAGCGTATAAATTTTTGTGGCCCATTTTTTGCTAGACTAGTTGATCTTTTTCATTATTCTGTTAGTGCTGTTCAAGCTAAGCTAATATCGAAAACAGGAACTTAGAGAACCATGGAGTACATAGCTAGATCTTTGGGAAAAGGTTATTCATTTTTATTTTTTAATGTAATTTATTCTTTGAATGCACGACACATATTGTAATGGCCCACCTATGTGCCCAAGCCATTAACTTACTGTCCATTCTGGGAGACTCTGAACCAAGTTTATCCCTTACGGATTTTTGTCGCTTCTCCAGAATTCGAACCCTTGACTTTTCCCTTAAGAATGCCTTAAGTTGAATCTTGGTACCAATGAGGTATCAGGATTGAACTAAAGTGTTTCTTAAGGAGAGATCATGTGGACGATCCTAGGAAACACGATAGAAAGCCTTAATGGGTAAAAAGGAAGATGTCATCCCAAAGCGAACAGTACACAAGAAAACAGTCGGGCATGAGACCTAGGTTATTACAAAAAATGCTTTTTTCTTCTAACGACCCGACCTTTATGCGCAAGCTGTTAACTTGCATACTATCCACTTTGGGAGAATTTGAGTCTATCTTGTTGACATATGGTTGATTATAAACTTAAAATTTTAATTGTAAAGAACAAGTTAATCTTGTTTACTAACAAGTTGAATTCAAGTTATTATAGTTTTTTCAACGCATATGATGGAATCGATAGTCGTCAAAAGATCAAAAGCTATTATAAAAGATTAGACTCATGAAGGAGGTCAAGATCGAAATTACATTCAAGAATTTAAGAGCCAAACTTCGAAGCAAGATGAAAGACTTGATTTCTTAGCTAAAGTGTAAAGGTAATAACACTTTAATATATGACATTAAAAACAAAAGTCTTTTGAAAATTTCTTTGTTAAAGCCTCTACTTTTCCCATTCCAAATGTCACGTGTAATTTTTGTAATAAAAATGGACATGTAGCTTTTTATTGTTCTATAAAAAAGAGATTACTTTTTGAAAACAACTAAAAGTGGATTCAAAAGTTCACTAACACTAACTACCAAGGATCCAAGATAGTATGGGTACCAAAGACCAAAAATTGAATTATTTTTTACAGGTACCAAAGAAAATAAAGAGTAAATGGACGCTGGATAGTTGATGCTCAAAGAACATGACCGAAAATTAAAATTTATTGTTAAGCTTCAAAATAAAGGATGTGGTCATGATACTTTTGGAGATAATGCCAAAGGAAAATCATTGATATTGAAATTATTGGAAGATCCTAAAGATGTTGAATATCAACATGAGGAAGAAGCAAATGTGCAATAAAATGAAGAAGAATCTTTTGAAGTATAAAGTGATCAATATCTACCTAAGTAATGAAGTCAAATAAAGTACGTCATGGACATGCTCAATAAATCTGAAATGGTACTTCCATAAACATAACAAAATATCGAGGCATAATCAGATCTCTCCTTTACTTAATTGCAAATAGACTCTCTGTTATGTTTAGTGTGTGATTATGTGTTAGATTTCAACTCAATACTCAAGAATCATACCTTAGTAGCATAAAACGAATTTTAGATATTTTAGTGACACTAAGACATTACGTCTATGGTATTCTAAATGCACCTAAAATGAGGACATTGTATTAGAATTTGTGAATATGGAAAATCAATTGCCTCACATTCTCACTAAATCTGTAACACTTGATAGATTTTCATATATTGAAAGTGGTTCGAGAATTATTGATGAATTTGAAGTATATGGCTAAATTAAATTCATACTAAATATTCTCATATGTGGCTAAGTTGAATTCATACTAAATATTCTCACATAATTGATTCTATAAGCATAATTGGTTGAAATTTATTTAAATTTTACTCCAATGATTTTGCTTTTGTGATTTCATCACTCATGTTTTGATTAATCTTTTACTATAAAGTAATGATTATCCTCTTTTTTAGACTTCCATATTTTTGATAGTTTGTGCTTAATTGAGGGGGAATATTATTATATCCTATGGTTGATTTAAAGTGCCATACTCTTGCTTCATATGAGCTACCTTCTTTCTTATATCAAAAGGGAGAAACTAAGTAAGATAGATTTGAAAAGCTTTAAAGATGGGGAAGATGAGTGATATATTATGCTTTGAATGATTAAATGATATACTTTGAATCATCTATTAATTGATATGTTTTAAATGGACGATGATTGATTTGTAAAAGATATGGAGAATATATAGACTACATGCATAATTTGAGATTTATAGTCCTCGATATTACTTTGCAAATCATCTTATTTATCATAATAAATAATGAGGAAATTGTTGACATATGGTCGATTATAACCTTAAAATTTTGATTATAACAAACAAGTTAATCTTATTACTAACAAGTTGAATTCAAGTGAATATAGTTTTTCAATGCATAAGATGGAAAATAGATTGATGGTCGTCAAAAGATCAACAGCTGTCATAAAAAAATGGACCCATGAAGGAGGTCAAGATCGAAGTTACATTCAAGAACTTAAGAGCCAAACTTCAAAACAAGATCAAAGACTTGATTTCTTAGCTAAAGTGTAAATGTACTAACACTTTGATATATGAGAATGAATGCTCAAACTCAAAATCCTTCTATACATTAAAAATAATTTTGTGCATTAAAATTCATTCTAATTCAATGTTTTGAACAAATATAAATATGACCTTTAAAATGATATTTGAACTTGAAAAATATATTTTATCTTGAAAAGTTAGTTCAAAATACTTTTCAAAAATCCATACCCTTCAAAACCGGAAAAGAGGCGGTCGACCAGACAAGTCATCCGAACTCCTAGATTTTTTTGATGTTTTGAAGTACTCAATAAATATATAAACACCTCTACTTCTTGTATTCAATACAACATTTTTCAAAGCATCAAAATGAGATATCTTTTGAGAGATTTGTTTAAACTTACATTTGCGTTCATTTCATATATTTTTTCATATAAAAAACTTTGATTGATTCAAACTCTTTAATCATCATCTTCATTAAACGTTTTTATCTCTCTTTTTATACTTACTTATTTCTATTACTTATAAAAGAGAAATATATTTTGAAGAAGACCTTTAAACTTACATTGCATATGTTTTTTCTATTACTTCATATTGAGAATTTTGATTGATTGAATCAAACTTGTCANTTCTACATATAAAAGATTTTGATTGATTCAAACTCTTTAATCATCATCTTCATCAAAGGTTTTCACATCTCATTTTGTACTTAGCTTATTTCTATTATTCATAAAAGAGATATATTTTGAAGAAAATTCTTGAACTTACATTGCATATATTTTTTCTACTACTTTATATGAAAACTTTGATTGATTGAATCAAACTTGTAAAATCATCATATTCATCAAAGTTTCTCATCTCTTTCTTGGTACTTAATTTATTACAATCATTCATTAAAAGAGATATATATTTTGAGAAGATTTTTGAACTTATATTGTATTTATTTCTTCTTTATCTTCTCATTGAAAAACTTTAATTGATTGAATCAAATTTCTAATTATTGTATACATCAAAGTTTTTCATCTAATACTTGAGATATCATTTATTACAATTTATTGAAATGTTAGCCTCTCTTATTACTTAACTTGTTCGTATTATTTATCAAAAGATGAATTCTATTGGAAAATCACTTTGATAAAGTGTGGATCGTATTGAAGTCACATAAAGATCAACATTATATAAGGATCGAAACTCCTTGTTGTAAACTACCATGTGAGTCATATTGAGGTCCCGTAAAGCTCAATAGTATGGATTATATTGAGGTCCCGTTAAAGCTCTAGTAGATCGTGTTGAGGTCCTGTAAATCTCAACATTGTATAAAGATCAGTATTCATTGTTTATAAGTTACAAGAAGCGTAGTAAATGATTGGATTGTACCATAAGTCAATCAATATAATGAAAAGGCGTTGCTTGTGCAGGAGAGCTTGGTAACGAAGTATGTAGATAATTGCTTTTGATCAAACCTTCGCAATTACATCGTTTGCATCTCTCTCCATTTTACCAAGGCCGGTCCTGTGATTTTTCGAGTCCCGAACGAACTCCATAAATTAGGCCCCTCAAAATCAATGTAAATGAAAAATCCAACAGTGTATTATGTAACCTATTGCTAACTTAAAATAGCAAATTATCCAACCTATTGTATCATCTACTTCGTTGAATCACTACTTCATCCTTATTAAACACATTCACATTGTTGCTTTTAAAGTACTTGTCAATATCCCCTGACTTTGAGTTAATACAATTTCATTTCGTTTCTTTTTTCTCTTTAGAGCTCCAGACTAATATTTAGGAAGTATGGTGTATGAGTCTATATCTAATGCCCAAAGATTAACACAATTACAAAATATCTCAATCATCTCACCGTTAAAGTTTTCAATATAGTTACTACATGTACTTGTGTAATTGACACTATAATAACAAATCATATAAACTGACCAGGCCGCAATTATATAAGCTGACAATGCTTCAAACATTTCCAATATATTCAATAACAAGTTAGGCAAGTCATTGCTTACCTGAGAAGTAGAATTTCGATGAAAATTATGGAATCACACCCTTGAGAATTTCACAGTTAAAACTTACAAGCCTAAAATAAAAATTTAACATCAACCATCTATACAAATATACAATTCTATTGCATTAATATATTCTATTTAAATTCAGAATCATATTTCAAATTGCAATTTCATCAAAAATCCTACAAAATCAGAAATCCTATTTAACTATTTTAAAAAAGCAGAAGTGGAAACCAGATCATAGGAACCCAAAATTAAAAAGAAAGATAATTAAAACCGAATTACAATTTCAAATTTGCAAATTGAAAATTGCACAACCCACATATACAATTTGCACAGATCCGCACAGACTGCACTGCAGGGCTTCTCGCGTCCGTCCGCCCCCTCTTGATGGTTCTGTAGCTGTTAATGGTTGGCTGGATCTGGGGACTGTCGGAGGACTAAGGACTCCTCACGGCGTCGCACTGTTAAGGTTGAAAAAAGGGCCGTCTTGTTGTAATTTGTGAAAGAGTGAAGGGAAGGGAAGAAGAAGAGGAGAAGCTGCCTAAGGAAACGAGGACATCGTCTGCTTGCTGATCCGATTGGAGTTGGAGGCGGAGCAGACACGGGGTGTAGGCGTCGAGCAGAGATGGAGGAAATGAATGAAAATAGGTTTTCCATTTTCTTCATTTAATAATAATAAAAAAAAAAAGATAATTGGGCCAAAAATAGGCCCCTCCAGTTTTGGGCTTGAGGCGTAGGCCTCATCTGCCTCGCCACAAAACCGACTCTGCATTTTACTTATCGCTTTCATATTTGCATTTATTATTTGAATTGATCTATTTAAAGCTTGTTTGGTTTGGATTAAAATCTAATTAAAATCTCAAGTCAAAGTCAACAATTAATTTTGACCACAATTTTTCAACCACACATTTCATAGGACCCACAACTTTTTAACCACACATTTCATCAACTTTTATCAAAATCAACTAAAAATCTGATTTTAATCTCTACCAAACAACCACTTAGTTTTTACTTGGTTGAATTTAGATTAATTCTTCGAAAAATATTTAAAAACCAATTTACCCCTTCTTGGTTAATTATTTTGTGGTATCATATCTTATAGATGTAGTGAAACATATACATATATCAAAATAACAATAGTTTTCAATTATTATTCCACATTATAGACTATAAAGTTTGAGCGGGTGAAGAAAATATGGGGTTATCAAAAGGCAAAATCATGTTCTTTGAAAATTGATATTGTGTAATAATACACATTATATATGAGTCGTGTGACTTGTATACTCCTAAGAAGCCATTCTTAATTTTTCTCGCAAATAATGAAATACACTAGTAACTTTTAACCTTCCTTTTAAATCTTGGAAAGAATTGATCTTGATAGTATATTTCCTAGTAATTTTGTAATTTTTATACAGGAACAAAGCTTATAAGCCTCCCAATTTCCGTTATTCTTCTGGTTCGAATGAATTTTAATTTATGTTTCCCATGCGTGGATGGGCAGGGCTAAAGCATAGCAGCTTAAAGGTTTAATATATAAGCACAACCAAACAAATGGTGGCCACGTCTATCCTTACCGGATGGAGAAATCATTATAACCACATGAAGGCTATACAAGAATTAATTAGCATGACAATATCATACGATAATCATAATTACACGGGACAGTACCACTTTGCACATGAATTTGTACCCTAAATCTTTAGCGTTCTTCGATGAAAAGTCAAGTAGAAATCTTGTTCGAACAGCCTTTTGAGCATGTTCAATCCCTTCTTTACTTAATAAATTTTTTGAGAAAAAATGTGTGCTTTTTTGTGTGTATATGGAAGGTGAAGTCATGAAATGGAATGGATGCCAATGTGAAAGTGGGTTTTCTACAACATATGTATGTGACTGTTTTTCTTACTTTCTATTACAAGAAATGCTAACCAACTTGCAAAAAATCCTATAATACGAGTAATTAACAACTTTATCCATCCTTTAAGTTTGGAAAAACTCCCCCTCCATTTTTGGTAAGACTTATAGCTACCTATTAAAATTTAAGCATTTGGAGGAAAATTTAAGTTTGGGATCCTCTATGTTAGAGTCAATAAAATAAAGACTTACTGTCCCTAATTTTACCTAAGGCCCTCCTTTTAAGTTTGGAAGCAAATGTTGGAAATTGAAAAGTGCAATTGAAAGTTTGTGGATGAATTCTACAGATGAGCTAAAGACTAACTGTCCCTGCTTTTACCTAAGGCCCTCCTTGATCTGTCCGTGCTTTTACCGATAAAAAGTCCATAGGTAAAGATAACCAATGGATTTTCCCTTAGAAACGTTCAAGCACCCCAAAGTAGCAACATAATGTCAGCTGAAAATATTACGTTGGTGGCGATCATTAACAACGAATTTCATGGCTTCAACAGCGAAAAATTGTTCTACTAGTGTTTTCAGTCGACTAAAGAAGTGACAAGCATTTGTAGGATAATAATTTTATCGGTATATGATCGTTTGTTTCCCAAGTAAATATTTGCAATGTGCTGCTACCAAGAACATTTTTGACAAGAAAAATGCAAGAGTAGTTATGGTATAGCTTAAACAAATATGATTAATCTATTAAATTATTAGTCCCACCATTATTCAGGAAATTTGACTTTTATAATTTAGTATAAATAATCTTTACTCATGTGAGATATTAGGGACACAGATAATAAAGGATGTTCGGCATTTTGAATTTGTACAGATCATTTCTGTGAATGCTAAAATGTATTTGAGGATATTAATGTACTTGTGGTTTAATCGTTAATGCAGATACTTAATAGAGCTGGATTGTGATATTAATTTTCATATCCAAGGCAAGAGTGATTCAAAATTATTAAATGAATCCACCTAATAAGCTAATGAAATAAATGGGAAAATTGAGTAAAAAAGGTCTGTGTTATGTATTGCTAATTACATTTACGTTGCCTCCATCCATATTTATTATGGTATCCTCACTTTAATTACTACCATAAAGCGGTGGTGTTTTTCTTAGTTGTTTCACACTGAGGTCAATCTATACTTATGACCAATTACTCAACAATGAAATACTCTACAACCTCCATATTCTTTCCCAAATATTGCGGAGTCATGAGCTGCACACACACAAACAAAGAATCCCGTCCCTGAATATTTTGGAGTCTATTTCTTAAATATCTGAAGTAGGTACACTTCTTAGCTTCTTGTAATTTTGTACTTATTTATATGACAAAGTGGTGAATACATATATCTAAACTGGAACCAGCTAGAAAATCGATGTGCATTTTTTATTTTTATCGGGGACTGGAACTTCTCACATTGGCAGAGTTTGTCTGACAGCAGTAGAGAAACCGTAAGCAATGAATTCTGGGTGTTGTGGAAGTGGATCACGCGATGAAGAGGCCTCAAACTCTCGGAGGGGAAGGAAACCAACCCATCGACACTCAATCCAACAAATACAACAGCTTGAAGCGTAAGATTAAAATATAGAACACTTGGTTTTTTTATGGATGATTTATAATTTTTTTTGCAAGTTTAATTGTTTTTTAAACAAAGCAATCCAAATTCAGATAAGGGTTACTATTTTTGAGTGTTCTTTTTTCATATACTTCCGTATTCTAGTTATTTAAGAATATTAAAGTGGTGGTTGCAAAAAGTAAAAGACATTCCATATTTTTTTATATTAGGTCACGGTTACAACTCTCTTGATGCTGTAAATAATATTGAACATTTTTATTGTAGTTGCGTATGTATAGAACTAAGTATTTGGTTCAACTGTTTTAGATTTTTATTTTGAGGGTTTCAAATCCCTCAATTATTTTGGATTTATTCAATCAAAAACTTGAATATTTTTCTCCTCAATGATGGAAATTATGCAGGTTCTTTAAGGAATGCCCAAAACCAGATGAGAATCAGAGGGTACAATTGAGCAGGGAACTAGCACTTCAAACCAATCAGATAAAATCCTGGTTTCAAAATAAAAGAACTCAGATGAAGGTGCCATATATATGTGTATAGTTGATTTATACAAATATCTGCCTCCCATTTCATTGCTGATAATTAACATCGAGTACTTTATATATTTCAGGCTCAACATAAGAGAGCAGACAATGACACACTTCGATCTGAAAATGAAAGAATGCGCTGTGAGAATTTAGCAATGAAAGAGGCACTAACTAACATCATCTGCCCAACTTGTGTTGGCCCACGTCTTGATGAAGAGGCGAGGCAACGTAATCTACTGAAATTAAGAATGGAAAATGCCTTATTGAAAGAAGAGGTGATTGTTTCCGCCATTATTTTATAAAGAAAATCGATGTGTGCCTAGGTAGTGGATATGGAATTAACTCTACCTCACCTATGACTAGAAATACTTAGTACAAAGGAGTGAAGTATTCCGAATTTGTTACCTGCCTAAGGAAAAAATTTAACTTCTATATACAAGTCATGAAGAAGACAGGTGAACTCATTTTTGTTACATTTTGCAGCATGAACAGATGCTTAACTCATACTCCAGTTTCATGGGAAACTGATGGTGTACAAGTTTTGGCCTTAGATTATGTGGAAGCACAGGATGAGCACAAGCATCAGGGCACGGCAAAATTATCCCCTGTTCAGCCAATAGACTTCCAGGCATCTATAATGCCTTTGTTCAAGTTTCAGCTTTATTTATATTAAATAATCACTAGCCTTTAATTACAAAAGTGAAACTTGGTCTTTTTATTTATCCTAGGGTTTCCGTCCTTATAAACTTTTTTGCATTGAATTCTAGGGTTGGTTGTTTTTGATATTGGATAGACATCCAGGGTTTCACCACAGTTTACAAAATTTGAGAACGTTTTCAACCTTTTCACACCTTGACCAATTTCTGAAGCCGTCAGTGGGCTTTGTGAAGAATTTAAAGATCCAAAAGAAAATAATTTTATTGATATAAAATCGCTTGTATAACTTAAAAAACACACAACACTTAATTAAAATAATACTCAAGGAAGCACTCAATTCTCTCTCACACACAGGGGCGAATCCAGCCCTGAAG
>CAIGRK010110174.1:0-10817 GCA_903798315.1 Fraxinus greggii
TTTGGTAGGAATTAAAAGCCAATTAAAATTAAAAATATAGAAATTATTGGGTCCCACTCGTGTAATAAAAGTCAACAATAACGACTAGTTTTTCAATTTTAATCTGATTTTAATATCTATCGAACACGCCATTAGTTAGGCACCAAGGGAGGGAAGGTGTTCAATCACTGACCTACATGAATCCCTTGAAAGAGATCATTTGAATTTTTTGATGGGGAGAGTGGTACATACTGTCATATACATATGGCTTGCCTCCTTTTTGCCCTTTCAACAGCTAAGCTGGTGTTCATGAATCATGATTTTGGTTGATGTATTTTATTTAGATGACAAACCATCTTGAAAATTTGAGTGTTAATGCAGTGGCAATTGGTTCAATTGTAAATTAATAGTTTTCTTTTGACTGTTGGTTATTCTTTTCTCATAATAGATGCTTCTTTTGCAGATATATTCACCTCAATTGGATTCACCTCCTCCAAGATGGGTTAATTTTGTCCACGGCTTATTTCTATTCTTATATCAAGTATGTTCAGGTTTCTATAAGCAACCGTCTCAGTTTTTATTTGGTGAAACTGTCTGTGATTGTAGGACATCTTATACCTGTAAGTAAATTACACTAACTTGGTGTGGAGAGGATAATTCTATTTGCAATACAGTATTTTGGTTAAGATTGTAGTTTGGAGGTTTTTAGGTGCAATTTTGTATACTGTTTACGTTTGATATGACCAAGTGCCTTAAAATGTGATTCTGATATTGTTTATGTTCTGCTGTGACTTCACGCACATGGTAGACAAAATTTTCTAGATACTCTGACATCCATACTTACAATAATACCCTAAGCATTTATTACTTATTTACTTAACCTTAAAAATCATGAGTTATGCTCTTTGTGTTGCTAAATTCTTGTGACATTTTAAATATGATTTTCATTGAGAGCTTCTTCCTGTCTTCGGTATTTCTTTTAACTTTACTTTTAAATACATGCAAGACTTTTGATGCTGTTGATGGAAAGCAAGCAAGAAGAACAAATTCCTCTAGTCCATTGGGGGAACTTTTTGATCATGGTGATATTCCTTTTCTTTTCTCATTTTTGTCTTGTTTTTCATCACTGCATTTTTCTTGGTTTATATGTTACATGATTGGTTAATTCTTAACAAATATCTCTGCCTCTGCAACTTTACAGGATGTGACGCTCTTGCATGTGCGGTATGTTTCATCTTTTTAGTTATTCTGTAGATGTTACGGAGTCACAATAGTATTGAGTTTCATTGTGAATGTTTTAGTTTGAGGGCTTGGCCTTTGCGAGCACCGCAATGTGTGGACGGAATGCATTCTGTTTCTGGGTTATATCAGCGGTTCCTTTTTACTGTGCTACATGGGAACAGTAAGTGGACATCAGACACTGGATTGCATGAATTTGTTATTTCGTTTGTTTTCACCATTAGCAAGTACAGAACCTTTGCTTTCTCCTTCCGTTTTCCTCTTTTAGTGGTAAGCATTAGTCAGTAATCTTTCTGCATGTCCTCAAGTAAATTTAGTTCACTATGGGTCCTAAAGACATGGGAATAGTTTTTTAGTTGTTAGATAAGATAAATTGCAGCAAGCAAATGTTATCTTTTCACAATGCTATAGAGTAAACCTTAGAAAATACAGTTTGGACTCTCAAACAGTTGCTTAAATTATGGACTTTTTATGTTTTTGATGATTATTATGATGTTTTCCAGCTTTCATTTTTCTGGATTATGTATTTTTTTTATGGGAATTTGCATGTTCTGAATACTATTTTTCTCAATGTTACCTACTCCCAGATTTCTTTACATTGTTACGTCTTTATTGATTTTCTTGATATTGCGTAATTTGTGCAGCTATTTCACCAATACCCTCATTCTTCCAGTGATAAATGGACCTACTGAAGGCCTTATGTTGATATGTGTGGGTCATTTCTTCACAGCTATTGTTGGTAATGCTTTGGTCACTTCACTTCTTTAAGCGCTTTGGTTTGTGTGATTGTGTTTATCTACATGCAACCATACATAATGAGTTTGAGTTTCTATGCTTCTTTTTAGGTTCTGAATGGTGGGCTCAACATTTTGGAAAATGTATCCCTTTCTTGAGTTGGGTTCCAATTATAAATGGTGAGTCTCCCACAATAAAGAGATGGAAAAGGAACAGGAAACAATTCAATGGCTGATAATATTTGAAGCAAGTTTATCGCTCAAATATGCATGTGTTCGTCTTAATTATTGTGCTCTTTATATTCTCGTTTGCCAATGATGATGGTTATAAACTGTATTGCTTAGCATTAGATTTTATAATTAGGCTCACTGTTCCTGGTTTGGTCTTTTAGCATATTTCATCATTGATCCTGGTTTGGATTTGCACCTTCTATTTGTTATTTTATATGAATATTTATAATCTACTTATCATCTCTTTCCCTTTTGTTTATCTACAGAAGTCCGAATGTATAAAGCCGTATTGTTTCTGATGATAGTCTTTGCTGTTATACCAACGGTCTCATTTAAGTAAGTATTTTCTTTATTTAAAAGGGAAAGAAGCTATTTTACCTGTCCTTTGGCAAGGAGTTGCTTATATGAATTGGAGTATCTATTTTACAGTCCTCAGGTTGTTCTATGTTTCATAGAGTCTGTTACTTTTAAATTTCAGAGAAGGGTTCAAGTTTATTTTCCATGACCTATTATGCCATTTCTGTAATTAGATTTATGTTAGAAGTCCACAAAAAGGAATGCTTTATAAGAGAAGTAAATAAATTAAAAGAATCTGTCAGAAATTGATTTTAGTCAATGTTTTTATTGCTCAGCCATGCCTCTTCAAATTCAAAAGCAAGATGCATGTAGAGATAATTTAAAACAGTGCTTATTTTCATTGTAAGCATTCAGTTTAATCATCTTAGAAAACTGCTCTAGTTTATTTGCTGCTTCTGCATTTTTCTGCAATGGCAAGCTTGAGTTCAATTTTAAGTTAACATGGTTTTTTTCAGTGTGTACAATGTTCATAGGGTTGTTCAAGCAAGAAAAGGAAATTTGCTGCTAGCTCTGGCAATGGTATATATATTTGACACATGGACAATACCTTTTTTAATGTTTCTTTTCTAGTTTCTGAATTAGTAATTCGTTTTCATTTTTTGACAGCTCTATCCATTTATTGTGCTATTGGGTGGAGTCTTTATATGGTATGTCTCTTTCTTTCGCCACCTCCCTTGCTTCAACTAGATTTAATATGTTCTATTATTAAGCATATATTTTCAGGGATTATTTATCTCCTACTGATCTAATTGGCAACTATCCGCATCTGGTCGTAGTGGGAACTGGGCTAGCATTTGGATTTCTCGTGGTAAGATAGCTGAAGTTGATTGTTGTAGCCTTGTGATTATCTCGTTCTGTAATAAAATTCTTCTGCAAGAAATACTGTTATATTTGAACTGTCATATGTACCAGAGTGTGAGGTGGTGTAATTGTTTAGTTCCTAAGAGACTATTATTCGCTGTCAATACTTGGAAATAAACTCTTGTATCCAGTGAATATATGAAACTTGAAATGCTATGGTTTAGGTATATTTTGTCATCATGGTCCATGTTCACGCTTGTGCTATTGTATAGGTTATTAAGTTGGTTCGTGAAATACTGAGATTCCTGCTTAGCACTGTGCCTATATCCTTATGGATAATGAGATTATCTCGCGTTGTTGCTTAGAAAACATTGTTTTGCAGGGAAGGATGATTCTGGCTCACCTGTGTGATGAACCCAAGGGCTTGAAAACTAATATGTGCATGGTACAGGCATCTTCTGGTCACATATTCTGAAATAGTAAATTATGTGATTGTGTGATTATCTTTCTGTGTGAAGTGTTTCTTAGCCGCAAAAGTACCTACATGTTAATGATATGGTTGATACAGGATATTTGTAGTTATGTTTCCTGAACTTGCATTATATTTCTGTTGGTGTTTCTTGAACCTTGTCATGTTGATGCTTTATTCTGTTCAAAATACTATCAATTTCTATTTAAAGAGAATGTATAAAATTGTGACAATGGCTTCAATGGCTTGGTACTCTTCCAATTCATTGTTTTTGCATATTCGTTTGCGTGGCTCCATTTTCCAATTTATTTCTTAGAATTAAGAATTGCATTAAATTTGAGAAGTGGCTATGTGTAACGTATATTTTTATACCATATCAAAGCCACTGGTATACTGAATCTTCTTTGATTTAATGTTATCTTTTGCAGTCTTTGTTTTATCTGCCTTTCGCCATTGCAAATGCACTCACTGCCAGACTAAATGACGGGTGTGGTGACTTTCTCAGCTTATAAATTTCTTTATGATCACATTTTCAACTAGAAATAGGAGGATATGGAATATTTATTTGATTTTTATCACTCATGAAATCTTTTTATTATCGCAGAGTTCCCCTAGTTGATGAGTTTTGGGTTCTTCTTGGTTACTGTATATACACAGGTAGGGCATTCCTATACTGAGTTAATGTTCATTCAAGCATGCAGATATAGTGGGACCTCTTTTGAATTACTTCTTTTGGTTTATCCTCACTCTTGAGTAGAAAGGAAGAGTATCCAGAAGACATCTATTTTAATTGCTAGTTATCCAATCAGTTCCCGTGGTTACTTGTACCTTAATCTGCCCTAGTTCTTCTAGTGTGTTGCGCTGCTTGTTCTCGGAGTTTTGGTTTAATGCTCGTATAATCTGGCTTTTTTGTCCAGGACTTCTTTCATTCTTGGTACATCTTTTCCATTTACTGTTATGTTCACCTTCTGCATTATGTTGATTATAACATATTATTTTTCTTTTACTGTACTCAGCTTCACTCTATATGCACTTTGCCACTTCAGTCATTCATGAAATTACAACAGCCCTGGGAATTTACTGCTTCAGGTGAGAAGTTTAGTCTTCAATCTTTATATTTGAATTGATCTCTCCGGTCAATATAATTTTGTGAAAGAGTTTGATTTGATGATAAAGCTCTCCTCCTGTTGACATTAATATAGAATCAATTCTCCAGTTGGGACAAATTCACATTAATCCTATTGAATGAATTCCTTTTTTTAATTCTTTTCACCACAAATGCAGGATAACGAGGAAAGAAGCTTGAGCCGCCATTATTCCATTATCGTCTCGGTACGCGATCAACACCTTATCCTTTCGTGGTTTGCCTTCGTCATTGTGTCACTCCTTTCACAATTTTCATTCGTCCCCATATTTATGCATCTTATGGTTTCTATGTACGTCAACTTCCAGAAAACATTTTCTAGCTGGAAACTCCGCAGAAAACGCCACAAGATTGGAGTCCACAAGATACCCGTTTTTTGGTTGAACATTTTATTTACAAAATTCAACAGCTGGTGACCAGGATTAGTTCCACTATTATTTACTGTAGTAACAGTTGCTGATCATGATTGTCTCTTTTATGATTTATCATGATTTTTATACGGGGAATTTGTTGCTTTGATAGTTTTCTAGTATATCAGATTTGGGATGTTTGGTAGGCTAATATCAATGTGTGTTATTATTATTTCTTGTTTGCTTAATGTGCAGAATTATAAAATATTTGTTTCCTTGTACTCTTCTTACCTGATGGAGCGACCTGAACGAAGTTATTTCTATTAGAAGATTGGTTCTGTAATATTACATGAGACAAGGAAAAGTAGAATCCTGTAAACTTCAGTTTTGAAGGTTGTAGAATTTAATAGACTAAAAGTGCTCGTCTGCAAACATGAATTACCAAAGCTCTGCCCCATGAAGAGGCATCTTCAAATTCCAAATGTGATCTGTACATCTACCATCAAGATGAACACAAATCATTATGACATAGCATTCCCGCAGCTTGTGACCATTATTGCATCTTTACTGTAAAAAAATTTGAGCTTAGCACACTAATGCACATGTAATGTAACTTAACCGAGTAATGGCTTGATAGCGATCAATTGGTCTCTCAATTATAATATCCCTCTTAGTATGGTGTGATATACACAACAAATGATTTCTATGACATGGTTTGTTGTATGGTTATATTGCAGCCGCCAGCCATTTTGGTAGTCTCAGTGAATCCTTCATACCGAGTCTTGTAAAAAATAGGGCATATAAAAGATGCAGCAAGAACACGAAGAAAGCACAGTTGAGTAGCAGCTGTCGAGGCAAACAGAAGAATGGAGCTTTTAGTTTCTTATGAAAGAAGAAAGCTAAAAATGAAGCCACAAGTAACACATACCAGGAAGCCGAAGATGAAATATATCAAATTCATTGAAGGAATTGCATTAAAGCCGAAGGATGTGAGCATATAGGTGAGTAAAGCATGGATGTTTATCGTAATCTACAAGCCGAAAATGAGAATATAAGAAAACAAAATTGTCTTTGATGAAACAATTGAAGGTTGGGAAAAAAGAGCATAAAAGAAAGACCATAGATTACCAAATTAAGGATGTTTTCTCCTATTAAAAATGAGGAGATTAGAACATACCCCACAGCTCCCACTGCTCGAACCTGGAAATCAAATATATGCAAGTTACTGGTTCAGTCATGGCTAAAAGAAAAGATGTTGGGTAAAGGGAAACCGATTAAAGGAGCAAACTTTACAAATGAGCATAAGAAAACTGAGGTACTCCAACTTGTTTGAGACCTGAGAAGAACAGAAATAAAACGTCATGCTGCCATTGCATGGACTAGGGTCGTAAAGCAAAGAAGGAAGTCCCGAAGTTAAGAACCGAAAGCAGAAAGAGCATTCCCGAATTTAACAGATAAGGCAAAAAATCTGGCGATTATGATGTGATTTTCCGTCTTTTATTTCTTTGAAAAACAGCAATGTTAGTCTGTCATTTAATTTTTTCTATTGAGATTGCATCACTCTTGATACTTTAGCTCTGCAGAGAACGTGCTTCAACCATCTAAGTCGTCATTCGATTAATTTGTCTTCAGTTGGTGTCACAAACACTTACTTTTAGGCATACATCCTCATTTCTTATCATATCAAGTTGGTGTCAGATCCACTCTTAGTCATACATCCTAATTTCTTATCATTTCTATTTTAACATGGCATACATATATCTTAACATCCATATTTCAGCTATGTTTGTGTTATGAACATTTTGTCCTTCAACAGCCCAAAAACCACTACCATAAAGTAAAGTATGTTTAATAACTTTTCGGGAGATCTGCCTTCTGAAACTTTTAAGTATCTTCCTATAACATAAAATTCTGGTAACGGTTCTCCATTTCATCCAACCAACTCTATTCTATGCTTTGCACTCTTTTCAAGTCCTACCTTGTTAATAATTGAATCTACATTAAATAATCACTCTTTGGGACAACACTATCTCCCTTCAACACAACAAAAATCACAAACTTTAACAATAGCCGTGTAACGCATACCTCCAAGAAGTACCCATAGCAAAACCAAGCAGACCATGCAATAACTGGTTTGGGGAGAAAGGGAAAAAAAAAGGGAAAAAAAAAAAAGATCAGACACCATATTCTTGTTATTCAATCAAAATGAAATATCATCAGTATTATCGATGGCACAAAATCCAAGAAATAAACGAGGCATACTCTCAATAGAGATAAAATTAGAAAGTGTGCTTATTACTTGAAAGATAGTACTTCCTGTCCAACATTGTTAGTCACATCTTGAATTTTTGGGCTATTTGACTATTTTCTCAAGCAAAGATCAATCTTTCTTATATTGCAGAATCAAGCTAGGAAAGTGGCAAACAACATCGCATATAGTGATACGACTAATGAAGTTTTGAAATAGAATATTTCAAAGAAAGGGACAAAGCAAGACTAAATAAAACATCAACGTTGTTATGGAAAAAAGTCAATGTGTGAGAGTACGATGTAGCAGAGGGAAGAGCAAATTGTAAATTTGAGATAGCTCTACTTCATGCATAAAGCAGCAATTCTTTTGCAGTTTAGGATATACATGAAACTGAAGTTGCGAGCTCCCTCTGCATGAAACTTATGTACAAAATGAAGTAAAAAAGATTTATGTAGCTACTCAAGTTATTTCAAATTATGACCAGAAACAATCATGGATTATGACAGTGTGTTTCGAAAGCATATTAATTAGGTGGGGATAGCTGCAATAGCAATTCCTGTAATTTATTTAAATTGTGAACGCACTGCATCATCACAAAATACTTCTTTTTTTCTTCTATTTTATTTTAATTTTTTTTCCTTTTCTGTTTGGACTCATCCCCATCAAATCCATAAATACAAGGTTATCTACTGCAGGAAATATAGGACCCTGACCAATTGCTGGCAGTCTAATTGCATCAAAAGAATGGTTATTAAAACCTGAGAATCTCTGGAACTGGATTATCAGGAAAACTAAATCAGCTTAACCCACGAAAAATGTAAGTGCAGGAAATATCTTATAATGCAGATTCAACGATGCTCACCAGATAGGTTATCGCTTTCACTGGACCAGATAAGACAAAAAGTAATACAGCAGTTGCCACCTGACATGGAAAGAAAAACCATGTAACTGGTGCATATGTTAAGCACTTAATACCATCAACATTCAGAGTAGCTATTGGGGGTGACAAACCATAGTTTTCCTGCCAGCCGCAATGCCCCATCTCATACTGGATAATACTATAGGCAATGCAAAGAAGCAAGCGAAATATTTCTGTGAAAAATCAAATCGTAAAAGAGTGTAAGTGATCTAAGAATGGAAGTTCAATGGATCATATGTTGAGTAAGAAGCAAAAATCCTGTTTGTTGATTATCAGTTCTACAAGTTTAACTGATTATTACGAAACGGCAGTATTGATGTAATATCAATGCTTGAGCTTGACATTATGGGAGGGAGGGAGGAAAATATTTGGAATGTACCAAAATTGTCATCCGTTAGCCTTTATTTTTTGTATAAACTAAATTATAAACGAAAAATATAATCAGCTACAAAATTCAGATTTATCTTCAACCACATTTTTAATTCAAGTGTTAGATTTAGGCAGTTTTGACAAATGGGAAACCCTTTGAAAGGGACTGACAGAAATGTACATCACCAATAAGCAGGGATACGATCTAATATAATCAATTGAAGTTCCAGACTTGTGTAGCATAGAATCCCCTTGTATAAGATATACTGCAGTCTTCATTCCACATGAATAATCCACGGCTACTGATTTTGCCTCCTCATCTTTTCAACTGATACCATATTTGCACTTGCACTAATAAATTCCATGCTTTCTTCATTACATTATGAACCATACAACCAAGGTGACCATATTGCATTTTAAAAGACTCATAGAACTATTATTCTTCATAGTTTCCACACCATAAACATACCAAGATAAGTAGATAACTAACTCAAACCTTACGGCATTGTTGGCCTTGATCATCAACTAGTCTGAGGCTGTGTCATTAGGTCCTTGAATACCAATTAATTTACTTGTCTTTTCCTAAATGAAAACTATATTCAAAGTAGAATCTCCTCACTAATTAAGTGAAGTACTTACCAAAAGACGTCACTTTTTATAATTTAATTAGTCATGCAGCTTCTTCAACGCTACAATAACGTTTTCCCCTTGCAATACTCTAGAAGCCCCCTCAATTCAGTTCAGATTTATCTCACAAATGCAAACTAACTTTATATTTAAATTTGGTTTAAACATACCAAATAATAGAAGTTCATACACTTGAATTCTTGAATAATTCAAATTCCTAGCAAGCAAAGTAATGAAACGAAAATGAAGCCCAATCCTTGTTTTTCAATCACAAAAGAACTTACACACTTTACTGACATATAACTTTACTGACAAATCTTAACTTAAGATAAACAACCAAAATTAGATTGAAAAAACCTGAAAAAGAAAGAAATAACCCAGATAAACATATTCAATTTGAAGCAATGAGCCCCCAAAAGGCTGAAAAGTCCAATCTTTAGCAACCACCCATATCATGTATTGCCATATTAAGAAACAAAAAAAGACTCTATCGGCCCAAAATCAAATGACACGGATAAACAATATCCAAATTAAAACAACAAATACTAATATAATTTAGAATCATCTAGTCTTTATCCACAAACATTATCACATAATAAAAACCCAAGTTCTAGTCAAACCCCATATAAACCAAATTGGACAAGCTAAAATTAAAGAAACAAGATTGTGCACACACATACACCCTCCGAGCTATACCTCAATGGCAAGAGAGTTACTCAAAAGAAATGCCAGCCCAGAAACAGCAGAGAACATAGCACACTCCACAAGCCTTAACGTCTTCTGGTAAACCTCTCCATCTTCGGCTAAGTATTCTTCAAAGTCTTTAGATTCCTCTTCTTCTTCTTCTTCAATTTTCTTGTTAGCAAAAAATGGGGTTTCAGAATGAATAGCCGATGCTTTTGCATAATTAGTAAAAGAAAAAGGTAATGGAGTGTGGGATACCGAAAAATTGGATTTTTGTTTTTGAGATGGGTGAAACGAGAGGAGAGGTGGGAGAATAGGGGTAATTTTGGAATTTTGACAAAGCTGATGGTGGTGGCAACTGTGGTGGTTAAAAAGCTTGATTTTGAGGAGATTCATGTTTTCTATTCATGGAGGGTGAGTGACAGACCGGCAGATAGTTGGGCTGCAATTTTAGAGGATAAAGCGGGTTTAGGAAGTAAGTCGCACGCGGTTCGGTGACTTTTACAAATAAAGTCGCGTGCATTCAGGAAGATGATTGGCACTTCTCACCCTCAATCTTTGTCATTTGTTACTAATCTGTGAGTGTAGAATCTTTCGACAGAAAATCATTATAAACAACACATGACACTGCATCATTGGAAGATGAGGAAAATAAAAGTCCAA
>CAIGRK010110196.1:0-10590 GCA_903798315.1 Fraxinus greggii
AGGGATAAGTTGCTTTGAACTTGTGACTCCTCATGATTGAATTTGAGTGATGTGTCTGAGGTGTGCACGGGGAGGCTCCATCCTTGAGGTAAAAGTTTTGAATCACAATGATAAGTCAAAATTTTGCCTGTATTCCATTGGGTTGTAGATTGCTATAACAGGATGACAACAGACCCTTATATCACATTCTATTAAGCAGATTGTGGATGAACATATCATATATCTCTTCAAACAACAGTTCATATGCAGCTTTGTATTGGTTGATAATTATGTTAACATTTTTTTTTCCGGAAAAGCAACAGTTTCACCATGAAGGTTGAAAAAGATAAACAAGACGGAAAGAAAATGATTTCCTTGAGCATTCAACACCATGATGCTTTTTCGTATCAATATCTGCGAAGTTCACAGTTGTTACACCAGTAGAAAACTAGTAGTGTTTAAATCTATATGTTAGATATAGAATTCATTGAACAATCACGCACGTGGAGACTATTGGTACCATGCAACAACAAATGATGTTAAATCGAGTTTCAAATCACGTGGTTGAGAGATGAGTGAGGGAATGTTGACTACAATAGTGAGAGAATGTTGGATGTTAATTTTGGTTGTTTCTTCCCTCATCCCACTGCAGGTGATTCCACATCATATAGGATAAGATTACAATACATTTTCTAAGTTTTTTCTGAATTAGGTTTTCTGCCTTGATTACCTATTTACCTTTTCAGTTTCCTCTTTCCCAGCTTAGTTCTTTAGTTGGAACTCTTTTTTCTCCTATTTTATCTTTATGCCTGTCATCTCCTCGTGTCCATTGAATTATATTTCACTGTCAGCTATTCCACTAATGCCATTTCTTCCCTTGGTTTGCTAATACTAATACTAAGTTGTCTAAAATTTAGAATTTCTCTTTATGAGATTCTCTTACTGGGACGAGTTTGAATTGCTTTTCTTAGACGTCAGAATTGCAAGATTTGGAGATGCTTTTGAGGCCAGAACTCTACCGTGCTCATCTTTGCAATGTCTACTCAACCCAAGTGATATACTTGCTTCTAAAGGTACTCATCTCCCTCTCAGTCTGAAGCTGTTGCTGTTGAGACTAGTAAGATAAATATTGATGGTCAAATCTATGCTAGTTCCTATAAATATATTTTTTTTCATATTAAACATCATGAAGAGATAGGGGTATAACTTACTTCAAATTATTTACATCTATATTAGACTTTCAAAAGCTTTAAGTGGGTCCATGTCATCCGCCTCAACTAGGTCTTGCTTGTCAAAATAACGAGAGCTTTGGAAAAACTGATTTGCCCTTTGTAGGAATTCTCATTAAATAGGTAGTATGTCCTAATGCTACAAGGGAAACAGGTGCTTTACACGAAAAACAGGAATTAGAGGGATCTCGTGATGTCTAACGTATAATCCCTAAAATTAGGATCTAAATATAGTTAAGAATATTTTACAACTTGTACAAGTATTATAGATAAATAAATAACGTTAATGTGGGAATTGAACCCTTTGCATTAACATTGCTTGCCTGGGATTTATGGTTGACGCCGTATTTACGCAAATAACATGCCTGCATTACAGCAATACACATTACACGGAAAGCGGAAAATAAAATTTAACTAAGCAGCTTTCACTTGAGCATTTATCTTTGGTGAAGTTAATAAATATCCGCTGCAAAATAGAAAGTGATGATTCTGGAGCCATTGCGCATATAATGTAATTATTATCATATATACCGTGACTGTTATGTCGTCAAAAACTTAGTTAAAAATAGAGATGCATCCTTAAAAGAAACCTGGACAAAGTGTCGATCGCTTCATATGCATACTATAATGCAGCAGTGCAACTATATATTTTGAAAGAAAAACTTTGACCTGCTAAAGAAGCATTCAAGTCCATGCCTGAAGAAACTTTAGGTATGTTTGTTATGTAAAGCAATAATAGCAAATTATTATCTTTCTTTCACAAAGAATTGTTATTATGTTCAAAAAATATATTAGCTCTTTACAATTATTTTCCCAACTCAAATTGTTGTTTGTAACTTGCAAAATGATATAATTAATATGATTACTACAATGATTTAAAAAATCACAGTAATCAGTTTAGAATATTTGAACGGTCCAGTATGCCTAACTGAGAGGTCTACATCATCATTGAACTGTCTCAGCTCCTTGTGTCTTTGGACTGTCACTTTTTGAATTAAAAACTGCTTCCTTCCGTGAAAACTGAAATGTAAAACAGTTCATTTTTCTAATATGATTTGTGTTGCCACTAGGATTTCTAAGATACTGAAAACTGTACACATGATACTAGAACATGAAGTAGAATTATTTTGGAAAACTGTACACATGATAATGAAAACTCCATATATTATTCATACAAGTATCTCTTTACATCTTGCTAGGTCTGATATTTATACTCAGTACTAAGCCTACATGATATACAATCTGTTGCAACATTTAAGAAATAATATCCTCCAAAATAGGACTAAATAAAACTACTAGCTAACCACCCAATATTCTAGGACTATAAGTCAAAACACCTTAACCAAATCAACACATGATAACTGTACTCATTTTACATCTAATGTTTTTCAATTTTCAGCTATAGTTCGTGCTCAAGAAATATAGCGTACTGTATGCTGCTTGCTTTTGATGTGGAGCTTACACAGGCTTTCATCTTCTTATGTAGGCATAGATCAGTTAATAGAGGAATTTAGTGCTGGGATGGCAACAAAGGATAAACTTAGAAAAGTCCAGGAATGGGTGCAAAGAGCTGGACTTATACATGGCTCCGGTGAATTAAACTACTATCATGTGCTCTCTTTATCACTTCTTTTCTGTTATCTCTCGAAGGAATGCATTTTGGTTAATGTCCAATTTCAGAATGTTTTCAAGGAGCATAATCCTACATTATTACAAACTACTAATATCAATGCAAATCATTTTTCTGCTTTTCTTTGCCTTGAATTGAACACACATACCTACACATGCGCATATTTGTGGCATATAAATTATCTGTTATCTGGTCTGAACTGACTGTAGGTGGACTCATTTTGCATTGGGATATCTGCATTGATCTACTCATTATTTGCGTTTATTCACTTTTTTGTCTTTTAGCTACATCTATAATTATCCCTTTCACTGAATGATTGCTATGAAACAAATTCATTCCTACTTTTTGCATCGTCTCTCTTTGGCTCTCTTGTTTACATGGAGCTGGTGGATTAAACACTAATCTACACTAAAATATATCTTAATTTATGAAAGAGCCTAACAAAAGGTCTTCAGCTCATCATAGATGTTCATTAGCTCTCTCTCTACAACTAATATAAGTTTTGATTTTTCTAGCGCGCATGTGATACATTAGAAAGTGCATTGTTCAGTTATGAATATTGTTTTTCTACTAGGTACTTTTTGTCTTTCAGGTTGATGATTGCACATGAAAAAGTTATAAATAAATTATAGAAATTAACGATTTTGTCTCTTATTTGTGATGGATGTTGGATCCGAGAACTTTTTTTTCCAACCACACCCTAGGAACTATTCAAAACTTACTGAAGGCTATTAACTTGTATCCCTGAAACGAGCTATTCTTTCCACGATAGTAAATGCTGCTGAATATTAATAATCATATTTGACTTCCAGAACAGGAGAAACCAAGAAGTAAATTGGAAGGTACATGAAGAGACACATTCTCAGGACTGTATCTCTCTGTTAGATTTATGTGAGCTATCCAACTCTTGTAAGGCTACTTTTCATGCATCTGTGGGTGAAATATTTCTGCCAATCACCTGGAGGAGTCTTCATGAATTTGAAGCTGAAAGGATGTTTATCAGTAGGAGACTGAATATGCTGGGTGAAAAATATTTGGTGGATGACCTAATTTCTACTGGCTGCCAGTTATGTGGTACTCCTTTGAATACCGAACTTGGGTAAGTGAAGGTTTAAGTGTACTTTGCTTTTTGTTGTGCTTAATTGTTATCATAACATTCACTACATGAGGCAATTTTTGAATTTTACAGGTCAAGCTCAGATCAGAATGTCGTTCCTCTCTATTGTCAAAAAAGCTCTAATCGCCTCCATGTAGTAAACACCATATATAGACCCTTCATGGTATGAATTCCTTCTTAAACCTGGTGAAAGTACCCAAAAGGCAAAACCTCTTCCTTGGAATGTTTTAACTTTTTTCTATTAGCAATATTCAAGACTCATTAATGGGAAACTGATTTTACTCATTCTAAGCCATTTACCTACCTACCATAGTGGAGCAAATATGGCTGATTTAGAAAAGTTAAAATTCTTTTATAATATTTTAATAAACGTTTACTCACTTCAGATAAACTGATTTTAGTTATAAAAGATAGCTAAAAGTGCACGTGATGCATGATTATTATGCCGGCCTCAACATTATAATGAACGAAGTTATCTTCTTCTTCTTCTCTCTCTATTTTTTTTTTTTTGGTTAGTTCTATCAACGCTCTCCAATCCTCTATCAAAAATGCTGCTAGATTTGTTTGGAGCCATGGGCCTGCTGTCACCAATCTAGTATTTTCAAACTGAGAAACTGAGCTGAGGAGACGGTTTCTTAAAAACGTTTAGCAATAATCTTCATTGCAACACTGGCTGAGTTATCTCAGTAACATTTACTTCAATGTGGTTGTATGTCTATGTGATACCAGCATTTTTGGTGTGGAATAGCACTTGTCTATATGATGGGAACATCTTGGAACACTTTAGCTACATCCAAATTGAACCCAATAGTTGCAGAAAGAAATTTGCTAAGAAATCTGATATAAATATATTTAACTGTTGAAGCGAGCTATACTTGCCCGTTTGGAAGGCAGGATATTATAGTTATTTTGACCTGTATATCAGTGGGAATCTCTTATCAATCTAGAATAGTTTCTTAGTCTTGTCCATGCTGACATATAAGACAAAATTTTAGAAGCTTTTTAACCTGTGCTCAATTTTGAGTGGCTCATTGAACTTCATTTTGTTACACACGGTTCAGTTTATAATTCTATTTCAATCAAGGTAATCCCTCCGTTGCCAAACGAATGTTGACATGGCATAAATAAATCTAAAATAGACAAATCATCAATTATCACATAAATTGCTTCCCCTTTTCAAGCTAACAGACTTGGATGGAGAGACATGAATGAAACAAAATTATAAAATCAACGATGCAATTGGGACAAAAAGCATGTTTGGGAAGTGTTTAAATATGGTTTAAATTATGAATGGATAGAAATAAGTGGTGCATAAGTGAGTAGGACATGTGGATCTCTTGAAACGTGTGGAAAACAGTAACTTGAGTGTTATAAAATGATCCAAACACAGTCAACATAAAATTCATTCTTCCACTTGAAACTGGAGAATTATGTTCAGCGACTTCAGATTGTTTAACCTCTCTGATTATATATCTACAGTTCTTATGGCCCCTTGTCTACGCACATGTGTTTTTGTCCACATCACTGTCAATGTTTTCCTTGACGATTATTTGTAATTTGGCCAACAAGTCTACAAATGTCTAGGCATCTCACAGACGGATTAGTGATCTGCTTAACCATGAAATATTTTGAAATTCCATGATTCATCATCTTGAAATGCTGCACATGCCCTGATGTTTAAAGACTGAATTTCTGTTGTTTGTAAACATCCTCTTTTCCTATTAGAAAATTTGGAGCGTATTGGTGTGATCTTGATCTTCTTTTGCAGTTATATGTGTGGGATGACTCGCACTATATTCCGCTTCTCGTCACAAACGAGGCTGCTGAACTTTTGTTTGGAAACATCCAGGCTTCGAAAGTTCATTCTTGCTATAAAAGCCAAATTCAGAGACCAATTCTTGCTCAAAATGACATCATGTTTACTGGGAGTCATTATTGTGAAGGTATCCAACTGGTCGCCAAAGAAGAGCTTGCTAATCCTCCCTCAACAGGCACTGCTGAGAACATCAGATCGAAAGAAAAACACCAACTTGATGAAAAAACAAACTTCTATATGATCTGGTTGATTTTGTTGAAAATGTTATTGCAACCAGGAAAGAACAGTCCCTTGAAATTCAGAGTTAAAGTTGACACAAGTAGAATCTGGGAAAATGGGAGATTTGAGATGGTATCTGTCTCAATGCCTGCCCTTTAAACCAAGTCTTCATCATAGCTATATGGACATTGTAAGATATGTATGAGATTTTCCCTTTTTTTAAAGATTATGCGAGACTATTTTCATAGTACTTTGTTATTATTCGTAATTATATAAGTAGCAGCATTTCCTTTGTGATTTGTTTACAAGTTTTATTATCTTTTTACTGCGTTTCTATCTTAACTATAACTATATTTGGTTCATATTTCTTTGTAGACTTGCGCAAAATGGCATTTTTTTGTGTTGTAAAATTTTATGTTAATAATATTATATGAGTGAAATCTCGTATAGAGTCAAAATAAGTTAGAAAGATTCTAAGATTTTGGTTGAAATTTTAAATGTGTATGTTTTCAGTCTCTAAATTATCACTTTTTTACTTATTCTCATGCTTAGAAAGTAAATAATATTTATATTTTGTAAAAGTGAAATGTTTGCCTATTTTTAGGTGAAATTTAGTATATCAAATGTGCGACACTCAGAGCGTGTTTGAATGGTATGGAAAATATATATTTTAGAAAAATAATATTTTCTTTCTTTTGAGGAAAACAAAAGCATACTCCCCCAAATAAAATGTTTTCCTTAAAAAAAAAAGAAAAATTAGGAATATTTTTAAAAGTCGGAAAATATTTTGCATGGAAAAAAAATGGCTATCAAACACTTCAAAGTAGGAATTTGGGTGAAAAACTGACATTTTTCATGAAAAATAAATGCAATCAAACACACCCTCAGAATCTTGGTTGAAAATGTAAATTACTTTATTTATTTAATAAAAAATTGATAGTTCTCCATCCAACAATTTCCACTGTCACAATTATAGTAATAACTTTCATCGAAAGCCATAAAAATGTATTCATTAGGAACAAGGTAATTATATCTGTGTAAGACACTACTACCTCGGGCTTTCCCTCAAAACAATAATAAATCCAAGAGTCATTTATGCCATTTCCCTCGGGAGGTCGGGTTAGAGAAGTCGTGGATAATTCTGATATGAGATTCTTACAAACTAGATTGGATGGATGAACCAAAGTATTTGACAGAGATTTGGTACAGTTGAACTTAAATTTAAGAAATTTAGAACCAAAATGTCTAATTTTCAATTCTAGTACCGAAATACAAAATCTTGAGGGTATGTTTGAGCCATATTATTTTGGAAGAATGTATTCTGAAATAATAAATTGATGGAGAATGTGTGGTTGAAAAATGAGGAAAAATTATTGATGTGATGGAAAATATTATTTTATTGAAGAATGTATGATTGAAAATGAGTAGAAAAGTGAGAACGAAAAAAATAATATGTACCAAACATGAGCTATATGAATATAAATCTTATTTATTTATTTTAATATTGAGGACTAGTGCAACGCATGAACCACATAGGAGAATTACTCGTTTGAAAGCGAGATTTTTTGTTTTCATTTTTCTCATTTACGTTGAAATTCTCACATAAAAAATTGTTCAAAGAATAACAAGGAATTTTAAATTATGGTTTAGCTCAACTCCACAATTACATTTGGGACAAGTAGTTCCATTCATGAGAATTCCATTGATTCTCAATTTGATTCAGTTCTTTCTGGAATCGAACTGTGTCTATCCCTCGTTCAACTATTTAAACAAGTTCTGGCTATCAAGAGATAATATCAATCACTTGAACTCCATCAACTAGCCCAACTTGAAGTTGAATTGCACGCACTCACCCCATTATTTTTGTTATCCAAGAAGTTTAATCAGCCAAGCTCACACAAATATCACAATAAATTTAGCTTCTGCTAAGGTTCCAACTTCCATGGCCACCTAGCCTATGCACGTATTTGTACGTAGCAGAAAGCGACAATTACTTAACACAAAAAAAAATGTAAGATGTACGAGAGAAAAATATGAAGACAATTAACACAAATAACAAACCACATTATTGAACTTCTGAATGGCAACCTACAACACAAATCTAACAGTAAGATTTTTCGAAAAGCCTAGTCACCAGCTTTATATTCTTGGATGGCTACACTAGTCGAGACAGATTAAGAGAGTGCAAAATAACTGCATAAATTTTATTATTCTGATTCAGCAACCGCTGCTGCAGCATTTTGAGCTTCCAAGAGCTTCATTTGACGTTCAGCATGTTCTCTTTCACAAGCACTGATTCCCATGATTATATCAAGCATGGTACCAGTAGTGCCGAAGAATACGAGGGGTGCCAAAGATTTTCGCTTTATTCCCACCGGGATTGCAAGCAAAGCACCAGCTACTGAAAAGACCCATGTGCCTAGTGCACTGAATAAATTTACAAAAATTAACTTCAGAAAAACAGTAAACATAAGAGACTTCAACATTACGGGGAAGTATTCAATATTGAAGATAAACAATGATGAGGATTTCACCCACTAACCAATGTAGCAGTACACAGCCACTCTTAGTACCTAGCGTACATGCTCATCGGCATGGATTGTGATTTTTAATCCGTTAATTTTCCAGTTAAAGTAAGATAAATATAGCTGGGACTGCATTAAACAAATAACAAATTAAGGTAGGGCCACAAACATTGACAACTTTGTTTCTTTTACACCGCTTCTCAAGTTGGCGAACATTTTGTTGGTAGAGAAAATATGGAATATCATTTTAACTATTTAAGTGAAGCATATTATATGAAAATGTTTGCCAAAGTTTCTCTCTCCCTAATACCTGAGACTTTGATTACCTACAAAGAACTGTGAGTCCTGCTTTCTGTTTTCTTTGACAAGTTATATATTGTACTCTACAAAAGGGGTTCATAGAAAGATACAAAACAAATTAAATAAACTTCAAAACAATGGCCATTTCTTCTTTTATTTTATTTTATATATTAAGAGAATCAATAGGAAAGAAGGCTTTGAACATGGGATGTGCAGGGATTTACCCTTTTCCTGAAAAAATGCATCATATCCTGCACATTCTCATATGAAATGCGCTGTAATTTTAGAGGCATAGAAAATTAGCAAGAGACTCGGGCAGAAAGTTTGTCTTTTATTTTATTACATGGTGTACGTATTGGTCTAGGAAGGGTTGGATACACAAGATTAGGTCTTAACCACAAAGAAAGGTAAACTAAGATCACATACTTACCTTTGTAACCAAGATTTTTGGGTATCTTCAAAAGATTATGAGCTAAAAAGACTTGTGAAAAACTACATATCAACTTACCATGTTTATCTCAAAAGTCTTTTAAATAGAAGTATTTCCTATTGGGTTTTTACTTTTCTACTAGTCCTCGATTGTGTTTGTAATCTGGTTCTTTTTATGGGATTGTTCAATAGATAGGCATGACCCTGTAAATATAGGCAGTGGCCGAATGCTTTCTTGAACAATAAACGAATTAAACTTAATTAATCTTTAATAAGGCATAAAAAAGGGATCTGTCACTAGGAAACATAAGTTGAAGGTTAGAACAAACCTACTAAGATAGTTTATTTTTTATTTTTAGATACAAAATCATATCAGTTTCTCAGAAGTCATAATATATCTATGATGCATGAGTAATGCTAGAAAAAACGAAGAAAAAGGGATTATAAATGAAAACTTACTTTGAGACAGAGCATTCCTCAAGTTGTTTCACCTCCGTTTTTCCAGACATTTTCTTTTTCCTATTTCTATTCGCCTTTTCACTTTAAACTGAACCAAATACTTAATCCTGTACAACGGTTTTAACACAATTAAGATATATAATCGATTATACAAATTGTACATGAGATAAAAGCATTATGCACATTGATCAGGGGCGGAGCCACCTGGGGTCTGGAGGGGACAACTTCCCCCTTTGGATTTTGGTCCTGGGTATTTCACCCATTACACTTGAGGGGCGGCCAGTTTTTAAGGCAATTAGAAAACCATAAACAACCGCATCAGAAATTCAAGAGAAATGTTGTCGAGAAAATCACTGTTTCCAGATGAAGATTACCCAAAAAAAATTTGGAAAAATAAATGAGCTAGAGTTGAGTTGTAATTAAATCATTCACAACAATCAGGTCGGGTGCAATTTCAACATATAAAGCCCGTCTTCACAATAATAAACCCCGATACTACCTTCCAATTTTGGTGATGAAGAAGTTGAGTAGAAATCACTGCAATTTTGCCTCTCATTCACAGGAAATTGTTCCCAATTTTTATTGTGATACAGAGGAAGAAAACCCTTGCCGCTTTTCCGCGCTCTGTGAATAAGACTTAAACAGGCCTGGTTATAGTTGGATATACATGCCTTTTAATTGGGCTTTACAAGATTTTTTTCCCTATAAGACTCCTATTGACTGCTAATCCATTTTCCAGATGGGCCTGAATCAAGTAAGTAATAAAAAATAAGAAATCACTTAACTCCTCAAATCCCACTCAATTAACTTGCGGGTCTAAGAGCATCTCCAAGAGACTCTCTATTTTTAAAGAGCATATTCTATCATTTGAAGAGCATCTTAAAGAG
>CAIGRK010110353.1:0-10815 GCA_903798315.1 Fraxinus greggii
AATTGAGACAATCTTATCAAAATAAAATGTTCACCTTAATTCAATTATAAACAATAAAACTTGAAGCATATCCTGTTAATTTTCATCCTCTCTTCAAGCGAGAAAATAAGAATAATTGCAAAATTAATTTATCAAGTAGCTAAATCTTGATTATAGCCGAAAATGTAAAAATATATATATGTAAACAAGGGATGTCTTCTTTCTTCGGCATCTACCCATAAGAAAAGAAAAGAAATCTTGTTCGAGTGTCACGTCAAATATAAAATATCATAAAATTTGTCGATCATCATTTTAGTGCTATTGATGACAATTTGTACATTACTACATGTGCTGTAAACATCAAATGGGCTAATCAGCACCATAAATTGCTATGTAAAGATGTTGATATAAATCCATATGGATGGACCATCTAATTCTTGTTATAGTAACGTCTATAAACGCATGAAAATACTTAGAACTTGGGATATATACAAGCAAATTAATTAAAAATCAAATTACGGAATATGGAGTTCACTAAAAAATAACAAAACGCACGTACAATGTGAGACGACACTGCTGTGCATACAGTTGAATTCGCGTCTATGATTGTATAGGAAGTCTAGTTGAATAATCATTATCTGGAAACAAAAATGATAGAAGTTATTGCAAACAGAATTGGTTATAAACTATAATGGTTGGACCAAATGGAATTTATTGTTGATATTACGAAGAATATTGTGAATGTACTGTTTATTCCATCATAATTAAATTTTTAATAGTGACTGACTTTGACAAGAGAAGGAATGACATGCCAATAGCTCTATTGTATTAATGATTTTAACAATAATTTCACTGCATTTATAGAGCTAGCTGCAAATATATCAAGGTTATGATGCATGTATGGACCAAAATCTTATTTAGGACCACCAAAAAAATTGCAATAAGTTGGTCCAAAAAATTTAATATCATTACAAAAATTAGTTCGATCTAGGCAATGCGCAGAATTATATTATGCTTTTGTTAAATAAACAAAATTTCAATTGGTGTTATCTAAATACATGAATATGCAAGTATATGAACATGTGAATGCATGAATCTAATTAAAACATGTATGTAAATTAATGTGGCTCTACTACTCCTAGATTTTTCTCAATTATTTCTAAAGTAATTCATAGAAGTTTAAGTTTAGAGAAAGAGTGAATTTATATTTAAATTGCGTCTTCAATACATTATTTACGTGCAAGCTAAATTCATTTTTCCATCAAAAACTTGATTGGTGTATGCTTTCCACGCGACGACCATATAAGTTGAACTCACAGCAGTTGTGTACTCGGATTTAAGTTGAAACACATCATCTAAAAACTTGATCTTTTAAAAAGGAAATAAATTCATTTACCTAAAATTTTTCTTCTACAAAAACATTCACATTAGACAATTTCTTGGGCATTTTTTTATCAATTTATAATTGTTATGGTATAGCATATAACATGTGTTGTGAAAAGCGGAGATGATATCGGATTAATCGAACATCAAATTGTTGGATAAAATAATATATTATAGCCACAATATGAAATAATTGATCACAAGAATACAAAAACAAAATAATTTGAAGAGAATGAAGATTTTATTATAATATGGAGAAAGAATACAAAGATTTGTGTTTACAAATTTGTCAAACGCAATCTAAATCAGAATGAAGAGCCAGCTATATATAGGGAACAAATAGAAGAAGTCCAAATCCTAATAATAGAATTGTAGTTGAAGTAGAATACAAGAAATAGAATCCAAAACGGAGTAGAGGAGGAAAAATCGTATCGTAAAATACAGAGCAAGTGGCGCCTCGGGCACAGAGTGGCGTCGGTGCCAGGCCAAAATTTCTGCCCTCTCTTTGGTCATTTACATCAAAACTTGAATTTTTCAATGAAAAATAAAAACGAACTTCTCTATAAAAAAACTTCAACAAAAAATATTCTCCACGTGCTACCTCAAATAGGGACAAAAGTGATCTAATGACCACCAAACAAGGCTAAATCAAGCCTTGTAACAGAATCACAACTAAATGTAGTAAAATAATGATATTGACTATAATCAACATTATTAACTGTATTCAAACCATCAACTAAATAAGCGGAATTGTACCTATGTAGAATCTTATAGTAAAAAGTGGGTATGTTTCTAGTACCTGAATACAATGACACCGCCAATGATGGTGACAAAGCGAATTTACTTATAACTTTTGAATTCAACTAAGATGTATTCTTTAAAAAATACCCCAAATTAGACTCCAATGGTACAAAATCCAATTTCAAATCCGCCCGAGTACTTAAAATATATAAATGAGATATTTGCTATCTCTTTAACAAAACACGGACTTCTTTACTAACCTTAAGGACTCCATTTTCAATAGTATACATGTACCATTTCGAATCAAGAGCACTTAAGGAAATAAGATTTCTCTTCAAATATGGAACGTGTCTCATTGTATCAAATGTTATGACCATTCCATCACATATCTTTATTCCGACCCTACCAAAATCAACAATCTAATAAGGTGTATTATTACTGGTCATTACAACACCCTTTAAAATTTCATATGCTGAAAATAAATCCCGATTGGGAGGCATATGAAAAGTGCAAACTGTATAAAAATTACAAGTTTCGTCAGGTTTAGAGTTGTAATCAGACAAAAGTAAAAGCTCTCCATTACTATTAGGATTTTCCGTAATACTTGATTCCCTTGAAATTTCAGATTGTTGATTTGCAATCAATTTTAATTTATTATGAAACTTACAATAATCGTTTATCAAGTACACATTTTTCTTGTATATAATTATAAAATTTAAAGTTAGATTTTGACTTGCCCCTTGAACGACCACCATAAAAAATGAGGACATCTCCATAACCCTCAGACGCAATCAGATACTTCATCTTTTCTTTTAAATATAAAGTGTCATTGACTTCTTCAGTGACGAGAGTAACACGACTATATAAAATCGTATCTTTAAAAGACATTTATGAAGTGCGCAATGAACACAATAAAATCAATTACAAATCTTCATCAGATTTGACAATTTCTTTAAAAGCAGTCAGGTGATCTCAACAGATCTACTTTCTATCATACAGTGAGAATATAGACGTTGTTTCAGATGCAATTTGCTAGTAAAACTCTTCCTCATGTATAATTGCTCCAATTTTAACCACAAAGCAGCGAGTGATTTCTCCTTCAAAAAGTCCTAAAAAAATTATTTGAAAAATGAAGAAATATTTCAGATAGAGCCTTTCGATCCCTCCATTGTTTCTCCTCCAAAGTCCAAGTTGTGGACATATTATCAAACCTAACAACGCGTCGTCCAAATTCATCTGAGCGAACAATACTCTCATCTTTACTTACCAAGAAGAAAATCTTGTATTGCAATCCAATAACAAAATATCATAATTCATTGTTACCATCACCAAAAGCCTCGATCTTCCCAAGAATTTCAATACCAAATGCTTTGATATCAATTTGTTGTGAAACGCGAAGATAATATTGGGTTTTGGAGAAAAAAAGAGATTATAGATACAATATAAAGTAATTAATTACAAGGACAGAAGAACAAAATAATATGCAGAGAATGAAGATTTTGTTATACTATGAAGAAAAATACAAAGATTTGTGTTTCCAACTTGGTCGAACTTAATCTAAATCATAATGAAAGCCAACTATATATATGAAACAAATAGAAAACGTTCAAACCCTAATATTAGAGTTTTAGTTGAAGTAGAATATAAGAAACGAAGTCCAAAATGGACTAGATGAGGAAATATCGCATAGGGAAAAATAGAGAAAGTGGGCCTCGACGTCGGAGCGACGCCCCAAGGCCTGGTGCTTGGGGTGTCAGGCCAAAATTTCCATGGTGCCGCGATGCTCCTTCTCGGATCCTTTACTTCATAATTTGATTTTCTTCATCACAAAGTCTTCTTTAAGTCAAACACAAATTTATACTTCCAATTGAGCTTTCAAGTAGAATTCGCCAAGTATATTTGAATAGGATTCCATAATAGCATTCCAAATAAAATTCTTTTTAATTTATACTTTAATTAAAACTCCCAATTATTTTCAACAAAAAATTTGGGCCCCACTAATTTTAACACAATGACGTCTTCTTTGTTGATCTATTGTTTTAGATCTCTTAAACTTGTTTATTTGATCTGGTCATGTAAGAGATATCAACAATTTAAGTTTAAAAATTAAACTCTCAACAATGTCAATTAATATAATGCATAAATATCCACTAGGATATTCTGTGACATTAAATTATAGGACTAATAAAGTAAATTTCATACTTACACATTTAGCCCCTATTTGAACTGTAATTTTTAAAATTTATTTTCTCAACTCCCTTTTAATTACACATTTTCCAATAAAATAATTTTGTATGTAAATTCAATTTTATTTTTTCTAATTTTAACCATACATTCTCTGAAAAAACTCACTTTTTACAAAATATATTCTAAAAAATTGAGGATCAAACATTTCACCACACATCATCTACAACATCACAAGGGAATAATCTTATTGGAAACATATTAAGACCCTGTTTGACAATTATTATTTTCAAATTTTTTTATTTTACGTATTTATTTTCAACCACACATTTACACAATAAAATATTACGTGTGTAAATCCAAAACATTTCACTGTGTTCACACGCCACATCTAAGTTGATAAATATTGGTAAGTTATGTGCCGCTAGAGATGGGGAATATATATGATAGTTGTAATAAATAACTAATGTAAAAGAAATCTAACAAAATCAAACCTCGTTTCTCTCACATTTTAAGGAGATATTATAAGAAATAGTTAAGGGGATTCACCGTATCTTTTTGGGGGTGTCCCAAACTGATCTTCTATATATGTAACATGTCATATATTAACCAATCCGCTAATGTCGATCTTTGATCACGATTCGGAGATTACATTCTTAGTCGTCATTCATGTTAATGTTTTGTAGCATAAGTTGAGTGATTAACCCTAACAACTTCTTTGGGCCACCAACACAAAATTTGCTTTGAGATATTAAAGACTAATACCTTTTAATTCGTCCTAAACTTCGTGGTTAAACTCTATTCTACGATTTTACTTGACGGTAGGTTGTGAAGAAGCAAAAAATACTATAAACTAAGGATGGTACCATTATAAAAGTTTATTGGTGTCTATTCTTAATACCTTCGAGGGATTACATATTCATCCACAATAACAACTTACACGTTATTTTTTAATGTATTAGGATTGATTATCGGAATGCTCTAAAACAAGTTAATTTTGACCTACCGTAGATCTCATGAATAGGGCCAGTGGGTTAGATTTTCATCAAAAATGAAAAATTAAAAAAACTACAGAGGAAATATTATAAGAATAACAATTTCATCGATATAAACTAAGTTGTGTTACATGTCTATTTATAGTTTAACTAAAGTGATGTTTATGTGCATTATGCGATGAACATTGTCTTTATTTTAACTCTTATCCTTGGCAATTACATATTTTTCTTCGCACATCGATGTCTTCAAACATACCAAAACTTCAAAAAATAAAAAATAATAATGATGATGAAAATAGAAAAAGAAAAAAAATGGTTGAGTTAATTCTTTTCCTTAATTATGTGAGTCCATTAACATGAAAATAATTAATTAAATTAATACTCACAAAACCGCGTGATTGGATGGAAAATAATGTGGATGGTCAGACTCATTTTCCACACTATATACATTCCAATGGATGAGTGCCCCACCACTGGGATCTATTGTCCCGATTTCAACCAACATTTGGAATAATATTATTGCGCTCAAGATTCTCATTAATTAATTAATCTGATGTCAATTAACAGATAGTTTATGAAATAGATTATGTTGAATGTCTCCTGAAAATAGGTAATCAAGAGGAAAATGATGCATTAGTAGATTTAGTTAATCAGTTGACAATTGAGCCATCATTTTGTAATCGCAATTAGTAATTAATATTGAACATAACGATCTTATTTAAATTGGTCGATACCGTTTTGAATAATTGTATCAAAATTTCAAAAAAATATGAATGACTCAAATTTGGATGCTTATTTTCTTGAAATATATATTATGATATAAATTCTTTGGGAAAATTCATAAATGATCTACCTAACAACCAGATTTTTGAGAAAAAATAAAATATATCTAAAATATTTTCTTTAATGTGATATGGGAAACGTTTCTCGAATTAAATTTACCCAAAAAATTTGAAAAATCCCGTGACAGAAGGAATTAAAGCCTAAAATTGTTTTACTTTTCATGTTGGTGGGACTGTTGTTTGGGAATGTTTTACTTCACAACCTAACAAAATAATTTCACATACCAATGTGGTCCTGAAGCAAATCTTAAAAACACACACACACACACAAATTCAAAAAGTGATATCAAGTGGGAGTCACTTTCTTTTCTAGTTGTAGAGGGTATTTGTATATTTCGAAAAGCAAGAAACTGTTTCTTGTTTTCTTATTTGATTTTGACCGCTCTAAGTCTTGGAGATGAAAAAAGATTGCTAATCTCTATGGAGGCCCCTTTGGACATTACAGTCCAAGCTGTGATGGGAAAGATTCAGATGATATGGATAAATATAGTCATTTTGGAACAATCAAGAATAGGGTTTTGAGTGGGTAGGTGGGGTGGGTGCTTGGGATGGTATGGTATGGTATGGTATGGTATGGATAAATTAATTTTATATAACATAATGGTAGGCTAGAAAGAAACTAAAAACACTAGGGTTAGACAAGTATTAAATAACGTTGATACTAAATAGTATTATTCTTAATATATTGTTACGTAAGAAAAAACAGTTCTGAACATTACTAAGCAACATTCAAATAGCATGAACCATGCTACAATGTTAGAATATTTAACATAATTGTTGACATAATATCGCATCATAATTTATCATTGGACTATTTAAAATACTGTCCTCATTTCTATCAAATCACCTCCCGCCACTTGGGATTCGGCGTTGCTTCTAGCGTTATTCTTCTATCAAAGTGATTTGACCCAAATAGCAGGTTAGAAAGAAACAATCAAGAATAGGGTTTTGGAGGGAGGGAGGTTGGGTGGATGGGTTGGGGATGTTGACGATGCAGGGGCAGAGCTAGGGTTTGGGATGCTTCCTCCTCTTGAAGATGTGACTTGTCTCAAAGTCACCACCATGGGATAAAAAGTAGAAAGAAGTTGATGTTGATTGATTTTCATGTGTCTTGCTGAGGAAATTTTGACATTACTTATACGTTATCTGTAGGTTTCCACAATATTTGGACAAAATTAATTAAGAAAAGTAAAACACACGTACACACACATAAAAATATGGAAAATTCTTTGCAGCGTTTTCTCAATTGGATTCAACATTGTAATCATTGGACATGCAACTTACGTACATAGGCAAATAACCTTAATTTTTGCAAACACGCAAGTACTTTCTAAATATTTGTGTTCGATTAAACTTTTAACGATAATGCTAAATGTACACTCTTTCCTTTACATTGATTTTGATATTGTCTTTGTTTTTTGAAAATTTTGGGCAACAAAACTATTTTTCTTTTTAAACTATCAAGTTTTGTTTTGCTATAATGTTAAAGTTACACTCCTTCCTTTATATTGATTTTGACGTTGCTTTTGTTTTTTGAAAATTTTGGGTGGGAAAACTACTGTTCTTTTTAAAATATCCAATGGTGTTTTGTCATGTAATAAAATATAAAAAATGATGTACATGTAGCATGACTGAACTTTTAAATAGGACGATTCAACGTGATGTTAGAGTAGGTAAAATACGCATTTATAAAAGTTGTGCATGTGTAAAGCTTTAATGAAAAATAAACTCGACATGCGGGCGATAAAACTTATTTTAAAAAATTCTAAAATTAATTTCTCACAAAAGCCTCGAGATGATTTTGCTCCATTTCTCTCAGATATTCTTCACAGTTATGTTTTTAAGTAGAATTTTTCGAATGTTCACATTTTTGTAGGAAAAATGATCAGAGAAATTCTATTATTGTTTGTCATCTTCCCTTAAAAATAAAAGACATTGTTTTCTATTTTATATATTTTTTAATTACATCTACCCAATTGTAAGAGGGTTTTACATGTGCATAATTACACATGAAAATTCTACATTTGCAAGTTGTAAATAAGTTTAGACACATTTTAGACCTATAGAGCTATTCATGGTGATTTTTAAATTTATGATGAGATAGAAAGAAGGTACGTACTCTTAATAATTAAGACGTATCTCTTTATTTCAAATTTATATTCAGAACGAATCAAATCTCTCCCTTAGGGCCAACCGATTGAATTAAATTACTCGACCATATATTTCATGTGCCACATTAGGAGTTTGTTTGGATCCAAAGTCTAAAAACACTTCTGGAGGTCAAAAGTACTTCTGTTTCTGATGTTCATTAGGCTAAAGTCAAAATTTATTTTTAATGAAGCTTTAGGTCAACAAATATACACATTCATTTAAACATTTTTTTTCTAAATTATAACCCAATAAAAATATACTAAACACTTTATGGATTCATAATCGAAGAGTTAATGACTTCTTAATAAAAGTTCTACTATCAAAAGCTCTGTTACTACTCGCAACAGCCGTGGGAAATGGACTATTAGTTTTAATAAAGTGAAGATTTAGATACCACTAATTTTTGAAATTGTCCCAGTATTTTCATGAAAGATTCAATTAACAAACTTATTTTCTTCCATAGTACTTTTCTTTCTAATTTTTTTTATAAGGGCCTAATCTTTCTAAGTTGTAATTCAAAATTCATATTTTATGTATTGAAAACATAGCTTTAATTCTAAACAAGAAAAAAATATATTAAAAGTCAATGTGTCGGCTAAATAGGTTTGACTTTGAAACATTAACCAAAATTTTTAATTAGTAGAATCACTATTTACTCAGTATTAATTGCGATATAATAAAATGTTCCACTAATTATAAGCAGAAATATCTTGTGTTTTGTTTTTGTTACCTTTTGTCTATGTTTTACCCGGAAAAAAAGAAATGTAGTCCGTATGAATAATTTTTCGTGAAAGGTTTATTATTTATGTTTAACACCTAAACTGTCTTTACTTTAAAATTAATTTAATTGTGGTATCGACTGGCTTGGGGCTGAAGGTATAGTTTCTCTTTTCTTTTTCCTTTTTAATAAAGGTGACTTCAATATTGAGGGTGTGTTCGGTAAAGATTATTTTCATTATTATTCATGTTTCCATCCTGCATCAATGCTACAACGCCATTTTACCGTCTTACAGATATATAGAACCCTAATTATTGTTATGATGACCCAACGCATCTTCATTCTTGTGTGTGGGGGTGTTGTTTTGCTAGCATGATGTGAATTGAGGAGATATATGCATGAGTGGTGTATTCATGTGGCATATGCTCATTTATCGCTGAAGAATCTTTAAATTATTGATTATGTAAAATTTCTAAATATTTAGGAAGATGGTACAGTCATTTCTTGCTGTGATATGTTCCCTCCAACTTCAAACGCCTGACCCCATTATCATCAACTAAACGGGAGATCCATAGAAAGCCACGTATATGGAGATATTTGCTTTCGCACTATATATATAATTTACTTATATCTAAGCTAATAAAACTAACAAAGCTACTCAACTTACATTATAATATCATCTCATCGTCACAATAAGTTATATCGTATACGACCGTGGGCTATATGTATTTCGATGGCAACATGACAAGTCGTCCTACGGGAAGGTCAACAAACTTGAACAAAACTTAAATCTATCTATCATAAAAAAACTAATAGAGCTACTTGAGATAAAACACAATAGCTTAAGAATCTCTGATGGAATATTGATTCAAAGAGTTGAGCTTACCATTTTGAGTGATTGTACTCACCGGATTTACAATGTCTACCGATTTTACTTGTAACTTACCGAATTTACCAGGTACTTACCGTTTTTACACAAGGCTTACCGTATCTGCAATGTACATACCAAATTTGGAAGAAGGACTCTGTTTTGTTAAGAAAACAAAGGAATTACCGGATATGCAATACACTCACCGCATATGAACTAAGCTTACCGGATATTCAAGAATATCACCGTATATGCAAGGAACTCTCTGTTTCAGCGAGAAGAAGAGAAAAATGAAGAAAGAAGCTTGATTTAATATCTAAGCTAATAAAACTAACAGAGCTACTCAACTTACATTATAATATCATCTCATCGTCACAACAAGTTATATCGTATACGACCGTGGGCTATATGTATTTCGATGGCAACATGACAAGTCGTCCTACGGGAAGGTCAACAAACTTGTACAAAACTTAAATCTATCTATCATAAAAAAACTAATATGCCTATCGATTTTACTTGTAACTTACACGATTTGAAATTACCGAATTTACCAGCTACTTACCGTTTTTACACAAGGCTTACCGTAACTGTAATGTGCATACCGAATTTGGAAGAAGGACTCTGTTTTGTTAAGAAAACAGAGGAATTACCGGATATGCAATAAACTCACCATATATGGAATAAGCTTACCAGATATGCATGAATCTCACAGTATATGCAAGGAATGCTCTATTTCAGCGAGAAGAAGGGAAAAATGAAGAAAGAAGCTTAATTTCATTCCACACTTTGCTAAATATAAAGGATTTCAAAATACATGATTTTCAACACCAATCTACCTACTTCAATCATCAAGTTGTCAACTATACATAAGGCCATACTTAGACAACTTCACAAAAGTTTTAAAATACCAACTAAATCACATGACTTAAAATACAATATAAAACAATAATTTGA
>CAIGRK010110389.1:0-11316 GCA_903798315.1 Fraxinus greggii
AAAAAAAAAAAAAAAATACAAGCTAGGGGCATCAAATAGCACTAAGTGTCGTAATCACTCTTTTTTACTTTTAAGTGTTGCAAAAGGCGAGCATATGTCCTGCACTTGTACCGCAGATCAGCATGATCAGGCCTCTTCAGTTGTCCACGCTGTTTTTATCCAAGTAAAAAGCATAAAAGTAAGATACCCTCATATAATGATAATCATTAACCATAAAGCATCACACCATGACCATACCTGAGAGAAATAACTCTTGTCACTTATCATGAAATCCACCAAACTAGCAAAATAATTTCTCAAAAACTCAGATGCTCTTTTAACAAAAGTAGTTTTCAACTTGTTAAGTTCTGCCCGCTTTTCTCTAACCTGAAACAGACTCAACAATGTGGCTAGTAAGAGAAATTGTCTAAAAACTATCATATACTATTGATCTAGGCCATGTTTGACACCCATTCTCATTTTCATTTTTTTCTCTTTCTTCATACATTCTTCAAATAAAATAATATTACATACAAATCTAAAACTTTTCATTACTTTTCAACTACACATTCTTCTATCAATCACTATTCCAGAATTCATTTTTTCTTCAAAATGGGTGTCAAACACAAGCCTAGTATGCAACTCAATGAGCAATCTATTACGCAGTCCACAAGCTTAATATATCGTGAATGCTTGCACAAACAACAATGTTAATTCTCTTTTTCACTCTAGCCAAGCCACAATTTCATGCTTTACCATAATTTAACCAGTTCATTTTTTAGTAGTTCTATTTAAAGCAAGGACCTAGAAAAGAAATCCAAAAATCAATTTCACAGCTAGTCTGCATCTATCAATTATGTTGGAAAGACACACCCAAACATATTTATCTCAAGTCATTTTCTTCATATCAACCATATTAGCACAACTAATCTCAGCAAGAAAACTAGCATAAGTAAAGAAAATCAGGTAGTCTACATACAGCTCGCATGTTTGCATAGCCACGATCCAAGTTTGGTCCTTCAAGACTACGTAAAGCGTTAGTCAGCCACTCACAAGCTTCAATATTTTGAAGCATGCGCGCTTCATCAAATGAACCTCCTGTTAAAGATGTTGCATACTGCGATTGAAAAACAAAAGGCCAAGTGTGAAGATCGCCTTATATAACCTAATGAAATCCATTTTAAAATCTAAAAGACGAAAGTAATAAAAGGAACCTCAGAAGGGATACATAATCTTTCAAGAAGCTTATCGAGTTCCTCAATTAATGATTTGTTGTTGACAGACTGCATTTCCAGTTTATTATTACGTACTTCAATCTACATATCCACGAAAACATTGCACAGCATGAGCAACATAGAGCCAAGCACTTAGTTCCAAGTTGTCTCACAACAAGGAACATTGTTGCCCTTAAATCAATTAATCAAATTATCTAAATATAAGAGACAAAATTAATGATTACTTTTCTGCAAAACCTACATAAAACTCGGAAGCAAATAGAGGCGGACAATATGGTATAGCGATATAAATGAGATGGAAGTATATATATGAAAAGAACACATGATAATACTAAATATATACTTCTAATCACATAGCAAAATGCACAGAGATCCATACTGATTCTATGTCCTCTCTCATGTGTCGAAGTTTTAGATTAAAAATTCCCAACCATTCATCCATGTCCTCAACACAATTACTTGCTGACTCAAGCCCCTGTAACACCTGCAGAACCCAGAAACAGATAACTAAGAATTCTTATACAGCAATCAACTTGTAAGTTATATAAAAATAAATTAATTAATTAAAACTCAAAATATAATCCATTTACCACTGAAAATATGTTCAAAACAAGAGACTCATAAAAATTGGTCAATATCTAAAACTAGCCCATTAAAAAGGTCTTATCATATAAGATGTGTTGCCAATACTGTTAAAAATTATGGCTCCAAATATAGATCAAATAAATTCCAGAGATCTAGTAAACAAATAGCTTCCCCGATACGTTTTTCAGAACATAAATGCCAGACCACTAAGAAAATAAAATATGTTTATTATCATTATCCATTGTCATTTTTTAATTCTGTAAAAGAGTAGCCGCTCAGTTATATATTTGTGCTATCAAATGTAAAAGTGACATGGCAGATGGAAGAACAAGAGGCGATAGAGGTGTGGTGACCCTAATATCAGCCTAATAGCAATTAAGATCACTGGCTGAGAAAAGATAGTGGGACCAGTTAACAAGTTGACATTAAAAAGAATTAAAACTAGCTGGAATATAAGCACTAACACCTAATATTCTTCCAGGAAAGATGAATTACCTCATCTATTAAAGGTTCACTCTCCAAAATAGCATGAACATTTGCTGCTTCCAAAGCTTGAAGTTCTCTCTTCAGCCGCTCAGAAAATGCCTCTGCTTCACCAATGCCCATTACATAACTGCAAGTTATGCCATTAATGATATCAGCACTGAGCTATAGTAACAAGGAAAAGTAGTCACAATGCAGGATGATTAGTTAGTTGCCTCATAACACCATAGAAAACATGAAATTGAGATAAAAAAGGAGGAGGAAAAATGTAGCAAGAAATATTAACTCCACCAAAAGAAACTGCAATTTGAAGAATAATTGACCTTTTCGTGAGTCGAAGAATTCCAACAGAAGTAGGAAAACATCAAACAAGAGAAAATTAGAAATACATCATTCAGTAGTTCATTTTCAAAGCAAACCACAACAAGGGTGGCACAATCCATCATTCAGTAGTTTGTAGATCTCATGAAAATAGAAAATTTGTGCCTAAAAGTCAACAAGTATTAAAATAAAATTATTCTAATGCAGTTTCATTGGTTAATATCTTTAACATAAGCAAAACCCATTTAATGCACGTATTACCAATACCGTGGAAGTACTTGGCACACTTCACAAAGTGAAAAAAATAACTATAAACAAACATGCCAAGATACAATCTATTACCTAAACACAGAAGTGCTCTCATGCAACACAAGCTCATACTAAGAAGAGCAAGACATGTCAACAGTGGCAGTGATAAGTTACGGCCACCCCTTAAATGTTGGAAAACCCACTTGTAGTATTGTCATCATTAGTTAAAGTTAAAATGTATTGAAGAGATACTGGTAAAGTAGTATGGTCCTCCTCAAAGTGTAGTTAATGTTTTATATTACGCTTTGTACTCTATATGTGCAGAAGGAAGTCTTTCTATACATAGCATTACGTAGATGCGCACACTGTGAACTAAGTAAGGATTGGGATTTCTCCTCAGGTAAATTTCTGCTTAATATCTCATTCACTTCTTGATTAGTTTCCTTCACTTATTGCCCCTTAGCCTAAATCACAATTTGCTTTTCATTGCTTCAATTCTCACCATCTTCATCTCTTCTTTAAAATACTGTCATATTTACATTACCTTCCCTATCTCCACAGTTTAAAGCATAAGGCTTGCTTGTTTGATTATTACTTTTATCACGCTACAATTTTTCTCGTTCTTTGTTTTTAAACCAAGCAGATACCACCAAACTTGGAATAATGTCATCCAAAAGAGAGAATCTGGTGAGATGAAAATAACTGATGCAGATAAATTGATGGGGCTCGAAATGTGCAGGAAAAATGTGTTTTCTGCAGAATGTCAAAGTTATAAACAATATAAAGTACTTCCAAGTTCCAACAACTATAAAACAGACACATTTGACTTTAGCAATTAATTATTTTAGTGTCTCTGGTGGCTATAAAGATTATCATAAATTAACGATTCACTTTTTTTAATCGGCGTAACTACAATATTTATGGACAATATTTATGGACACCGGCGCACATAATTATATGCATGATGTCCTGGTTTCTGTTAACAGCGATCTGAATTTACTCGCCCATCTTAATTTTTTCTCTCTCTAGTTCGTATTGCACAGGCAACTAAAAGATGGTGCGTTATTAAATTTATGCTAGAAATCTTTACAGATTGAGCTGTAATTTTTTTTTTTTTTGTTTATGGCTCCACATGAATTAAATTCATAGATATGATACAAACCCACTTGACAACGCTTTCTTTTAGAAAAAACCATTTCATAACAAGAACATTTTATGAATTTTTGAACATTTCCTTTTAACTTTTTTTGGTTGAGGGGAGAGGGAATCAGATTTTTAATGACTTGCGGAAATTCCGTATAAGAAAAAATAAGCAATTTCTTTTCCATAGTTGTACAATTTGAGAATCTACACCCACATGGTTCTGTGCATGCGCTTTGATCAATCTCAACCGTTAAGATACTTAGATATACTAAATAAACCAGTAATAAGACATCATCGTATGTGCCTAAGAAAATATTGAATCTGTGAGTGATGTGCACACATATGAAGTATCTAACTACCATTAATAGTAGATAGAAAATCCTGGGAATTTTATAGCTTCCCTAAAAACAGCATTCACTCGGGTGGATTCAATAATATAAATTTAGCTTATTAGTATCATTGTTATTGAATATCCCCTGGGAAACTATTTTGTAAATATATTAGCAGAAATGAACTAATGTTGTAGGCAAATCTTTTGTGCTTATCCCTGCTTTGTAGATGGCACATCGAAGACAATGAATACAAATGAGTTTGTTGAAGATAGTATTTAAGTGATATACATTTGATCTTGTCTATTAGCTTATGCGCTTAGATCAAATGATTCAATATGGTATCAGAACGGACAAAGGTCCTGGTAGAGGTCCCGAATTCAAGTTTCGCTACCACCCATTTAATGAATTGTCCACATATTAGGCTTTGATGAAAAAAATAAATCTTGCCTATACGTGAGGGGACATGTTGAAGATAATATTTAAATGATATATATTTGACATTGTCTAACAATTTAAGCTTTTAAATCAAATTGTTCAACAAAAATAGTGTATGAATCATATTTCTTAAATTATAGATACCAACTTCATATTATTTTATTTTACAAGATAGATGAAATTTTAATAATCTATATCTTGTAAGCAAAAGGATAATTTGCTCTTGACAAAATTACTGGAGAAGAGTAAAACTCATAATCTATTGTTCTTTGACTTGTTATTGCTACATAAAGTTTTAAGCCGTGCATAGGCTATAGAAACTTTAAGTCCAATTGTGATGGCCCAAAATTTGAGACAAGTCCTTTAACTAGGAACCTAGCACCCCATGAAATCTATTTATATCTAACCTCAAGGAACTTTGAATTCGGAGGACTTGTGATAGCATTACAAAGCTTTCTTCAATTCATGATGCAGCTTCCCCAAAAAGTCGATTTCAAGGACTTCAAAGGTGGAATTCCCAGAAGTTTCTTGATTTTTCCCTTCTTTTTATATATATCATTCTTATTACTTTTTGTATCAAACATTTTACCCTCTTTTGTTTGATTCCAAAACCACAATCCTTTTTACAACTAAAATCAAAACTCTAGAAGAAAGGAAAATTATATTTGTTCTCGTAGAGAAAGCAGTTTCTACAATAGCTTTCACGGGAAATCCCAAACTTCAAGCAAGTCAAGGTTCAATGAAGTTCAACCTAATGAGCCAGCTTTACTAGCTTAAAGTAATACTGACATCTCTAAAATCCTAATAAAGCAAGTCATGTTTCAAAAAAAAGACTTAAGCCAACATTCTGGTTTTAAGTTGTTTTTAGCATTTTCCTAATACCTTCAAGTACCCTTTCCAATCATCTAGCTATGTGAGGTCCCAATTTCACTCAAGTATACCTAAGCCTACCTCTTTCTCACCATTAATAAAAATATGCTTTCAGCAGCATTTTTCCCATTTGAAATAGATCTTAATCTTGACTGTTAGAACTTCATATGACATTTAGTTACAAGTTTGTAGACGTATAAATCAATTTCACGATGTAGAAATACTTCATTTTTAAAACTCAGGAGAAACAATGAGTACATACGTGCCTAAAAGAGCCTCCATATCCTCTTCTTCTGCTTGAGACACGAGCTCTCTTTCAACTGTCACTTTCGTGTCAACTTCTGCAACTGAAGCCGCAACAGGGCCATCCTGAAGATCCCCCCTCTGCTTAGTAATAGTTGGTGTGTTTTCCTGCAATTAAAAAATGCATAATTGTTTAATTGCATAATTGCTCCAAGTCAAAACTTATCAATTATCATCAAAGAAAATAACAAGTAACTAATTTAAAACATGAAAAACGTAGTCTTTTTCTTTACTACAACTGATCTTTAAAATGCGGAGGGCATCAGTTTAGGAGTAATGCTATTTAGCCCTAGTGATATTCAGCATCGACTTATGCAGCAATAGGGTCACTACCATATTGTCCAATAGAGTTGGAATACATTTTTATTCATTTGACAATCACTGTCACATAGACGGGTGCATAGCACCACTTGGGCTAGCATTATTCTTATTTCAGACTAGCATTAACAGTCAGCATAAAGAGGGCCTTTATAGTTATCTATTAGAATACATGCCTCTATTTTCATGAGAACACACTACATGTCCATTTTAAGCGACGTGCGCAAAAACACTATCAACAATAAGTCTATAAATATAGAAGAAATGAAGAACCAACACCGGAAAAGAAAATGACATGCAATTGCAGCAAATTTGACCAAGAAGATATCCAACATCTCCATTGTGAATATATAGAAGTGCCTTAGGGGTAAATTCTTTATAGCATGTTATAAGGGATAAAATTGTGGCCCCTTCAAGTTAGATGACTAAAAACTAACAGAAGTTCAGGGCAATAAGGAATTGTTTTCGACCTACTACATAACAATTGACATGAAAAACATGGATCAAGTTTCAATATATCAAAATGCAGCGTGTTAATATGTACCTTAGCCCAAAGAGCCATCTCCACCACGTCTATTCCAACAACTTTGGGAAGACGACCCAAAACATTCTTGCAGATGTTTAAGATGAAAAGCAGAAGACGGTTCCTACAACATAAAAAAAATCATGGACCAAAGAAAAGGATACAAACACATATTACATCATATAAAAATTAGAAATTGAGAGCAAAAGATCCCTATAGTACCTGTCATCAACATTGCGCATTGTCCACTGAGGAGGAGCAACACTCTGACTTCTAAGGTTATCAAAACCCTTCACAAATAGGATCAGTTTTCAAAGGATATTTTCATAAGATGGGCTTTGACCCCATAAATTTTTTGAAAATATTTTTCAAGATGAATTATGGAGACATGCCATAGTTGCATGCCAAGAATTACCAGCAAAAAAGTACATCCGCTGGGATCATTTGTCAGAACATCCACTTTTGAAAGATGCTTCAGTTTGTACAGTTTTGCTGGCTACAAGTACAGGAAGTAAGTTCAGTATCAATTAATAGCATGGATTTATTTGGAACTGCTTGCAAGGTAAAGTGCTCAAACAAAGAGCTCGGTGAGTAAATTCAGAAAAGTGCCACAAAAATATATTTAATTTTAGTACTCATTGTAAATTGAGGCATTAAGTAGCTTCTTAACAATGAATTTGAATCTTAAACTCAAAACGCATGGATAAGCCACTAATCAACAAAAAACATCAGGCATTAATTGTTTGAATAACACTTGCCTCAACAACACCTCCCGTTGAGTACTTTAAGACACGAAGAAAAGCCTTAGTCCCTTGACCTTTAGACTTTGCTGCAGATAATGTGTAGCCATAGCCAAAGTAACCAATACAAGTATAAGACTATAAGAAATTGATAAAAACAAATAATTATTGATAGGAAATTCATAAGTACTGATAAAGTTTGTTAAGTCCAAATTATAATTGGAAATTTTTAAATTTATAACTGGCAATTTTCTTAGTCAAAATCATGTTCTAATTGAATTGTACTAGGAGCTTATCAAATTACAATCAAAGTCAAAAGAGTAGTTAATAAGTCCTAGTTATTGCAAAAGAGTTGAAATTGGTAGTATAAGTTTTGAAGGAGTCCAAGATGTCCAAGAAGATCACATATGATCATTGAAATACAATTAGAAGTCTAAAGAGTGTCAAAGAGCCGTACAAGTTATGTTCCAAATTCTCAGTCACAACTTACAACGCATTTTTCATATAGAAAATATTAGAATTTGGACAAAGCTAATTCTAGAAAAATTGTAGTCCTTTGAGTTAAGTTTCCAACACAGTTTGGATTAACTCAATCGAACATCGAGATAGAAAGTTATGATGAAAATACTGAAGACTGCTCAACTGCCGCTCTCCTGTCTCTGGCTAAAGCTCGAGCGACGTGGTTATTCGAGAAACATTAATATTCGCTTTTCAAGCTGATTTTGAGTTCATTTTCATCACAAACACTATCCATTATAAATGTACATCCTATGAGATTTCCAAAAGTGTGTTGATTCATATTTTTTCATAGATATCATTCCTATGAAGATCCAAAACACATTCATTGATTCAAAGATTCAACCACCATCTTATTTGAGCCATAAATTCATCTAATCTTTGATTTGTTGATCAAGCCATATTGTTTCACATTAAACCACAAGATCAAAACACAGAAGATCGTTTGATCAAACTCCAACTCGAAGAACGAGGAGTTCTTTATTTAATCCACCAGAAATAAACGATACTAGGGATAAGAGCTGTTACAAAAGCACAAATTCAGGAGAACTAAGGTGAGTACTAAGAGTCGAGATTTGGCGTCAAGAGTACGCAGTTCACGAGGGCTAAGGTATAAACTAAAAGTCGGGATTTGTATTGAATGAGNTTTGATTTGTTGATCAAGCCATATTGTTTCACATTAAACCACAAGATCAAAACACAGAAGATCGTTTGATCAAACTCCAACTCGAAGAACGAGGAGTTCTTTATTTAATCCACCAGAAATAAACGATACTAGGGATAAGAGCTGTTACAAAAGCACAAATTCAGGAGAACTAAGGTGAGTACTAAGAGTCGAGATTTGGCGTCAAGAGTACGCAGTTCACGAGGGCTAAGGTATAAACTAAAAGTCGGGATTTGTATTGAATGAGCACACCTCTAGTAAGATCAAGGGGGACTACAGAAATTGAGGTCAGAAGTTCTATGGGGTAGACGAGTCTGGACCATACTGTAAGCTTGCTTCGATTTATAATGAATTATGGCGAAGTGCCCGAAGTTTTTACCCCATTAGGGTTTCTCTGCGATCAATTTGGTGTTCTTTATTCTTTCATATTACAAATTATGGTAATTCAACCTATGATTAATTGATGTGATTGATTGATCATCTAAAAACAATTAAAAAGTAACTTGTTACTTTTAATTGCTAATTTAATAATTCTACTACTTATCACAAAGGGTCTAAACTAGTTAATTAAAATCGATTAATGCGCGTGCCTTCAAAGTTAAACCAAGATAGTGACTCTTTTTTTTACCATACAGAACAAAAGAGACGGAGGGCAGCCAAAAAAACTTGTCCTGTCATTTATAGAAAACAAAGGGATGGTTTTAATGCAGATAACCAACTTTAATCAACTTGGGGTTTGTTTAGCACCAATGTATCTACTTTGCCTTCTTTTTTAATTAAAAAAGTGACTTCTTTTTTCTTTTTCTTTTTTGTGGGAGTGGCTCCAAGGGAATCAACTGCAGCAACATAATTTAACTTTTAACATTTTGCAGAAGTAAGATCTAAACATACATAGACAAGGATAGCAGAGAAGCATTTAAAAGTTTTCCATTTTCCTTTGGAGGCAAAATGCCAATCTAAATAATTTCGCTTACCTTACCTGAAATGCCAAGCCAAGCATGGAAGTAGACTTATAATATAGTTCAGAGTTTGGAGAACTAAGGATACGGCTGACGATATATTTTTCATTTATAAGAAATACAAAGCCTAACAGTTGCAGTTAAATATATAATTCATTCAAATTCTCTCTGTTAGCAGTGGAACCTTCATGATATAGTTAGCTCAACACTAAATTGGCATATTTCAAAGCCTCACTTAAACGTGAATTACATACTTGAGATGGCGAGAACGCGGGGCTTGGCCATGTGGCTGCGACCCAATTTTCCGGATTTTCCCCAGATCCCGCGGCTCTTGGCCACTCTAATCGACATTACGATCTTCTCCCTTGTGCCTTCAATTGCAGCCTCGCAAGCTCGCCGTAGCTCCTCGTCGTCGGCGCTCGATTTCGCCATTTCTCTCTGTATTTTCTCTCTCTAACTCGTCGGATACTGTAGAGAAAATGATCTGTGATTGTGATTTGGGGTTCCCTTTGTGTTCTTTGTTTAAACCTCCCAGGTGAAAACAAGATGAATAGTAAACGGTAATATCTATTTATTTGCTGCGTCACGCGTGAAAAAGTTTTGAAACGTATTTCATATAGGTCCCAAATGTATTTTATAATAGAAAATTAACCTCCAAACTCCGTAAATTTTGATTAAACTCGCCAATTCGCCTGTACATATTCCAATTTTTCATTAAATTGTGATTTTTGACCTTTCTAATAATGTATCACATTTCAAATTTTTGGAAACAATTAGCCAAATCTAAGTTGAAATTTGAAAATCTAACGGTCACGCGACGATTTTACATAGAAATTGAATATTTTTGTCCAATTGATTGTACTAGAATTAAAATATGAGGATCGACTTGTTAAAATATCAATATATTAGGGATCAGTACTGCAACTTTATTAAAAGATTTTTCCACACAATGACAGAACAGGGTCCCGATTTATTTGAATTATCACAATTTGGTCCACAACCTAAGTTGTTGACAAGTGCTTTTACTAGTTATTAAAGAGTCCTTTTATTGAGAAAATAATTTAAATATTTTCAAGTAAATTTATAAACCAAAAAAAAAAAAAAACTTATGAACCAACGTGCTACAATTTGAATCCCTTCCTGTTATAATTTTTCGAATGAAAAAGGTTGACATGCTGCCCCTATTTGATGGCTATTACCATGTAAAAATAATATTTTTAAATAATATTTTTGAGAGAATGTGTGGTTAAAAAATGAAAAAAAATTAATTTACATAAAAAAAATATTTTATTGTGTGAATAAGTGATTGAAAATAAGTATGAGAAATAAATTATTTTCTTCTTAAAGGAGTCAAATAGGGGCGCTAATTAGTTGATCCTCTCTTAAAAACACGAAAACTGCAGGAATGTTCTCTTTGTATTTCAGTTTTATGTTTTGAATTCATTTTAAGTTCTGTATTTTGAGTGTCTATTTTGAGATTGTTGAAAATATGTTCTTTTTGTTATTTTGAAAAATTGTTTTGAAAACACCCAAATCGCGTTTTGAAAATTTTGGTTTGATTATAATGAAAACATCCAAAACGACAAATTTATCGTCTCGAATTTTCTTTATAAATTTTTAACTTGTTGTTCAAAACACATTTTCAAAAATAGGAAAGAGAA
>CAIGRK010110421.1:0-10240 GCA_903798315.1 Fraxinus greggii
ATTCTCTGCTTCATCCATCTCAGATAGAAATCAATTGGACACTAAAGAAATTTGGCCGTGGAAGATCAAACCTTGTCGCAGAAAACATCAATGGATTCAGGTAATTTTTAATTTATTTGTTTTGATGATTTAGCATGATTAATCTTGGAAACTAAAGAATTACATATTTTAGATTAACATTATATTCTTAACTTTTTTAGTCGCAATTTTATCCTTAACTTTCAATTATTTAATACGTTTTGTCCATGCCAACGAGTTCTATCAAATTTTCTGTTAGTGTTCTTGAAGGTTGGAACAAATATTTTATTGAATATTTATTTATTTATTATTTTTGCTTATTTAAAAATATAGTGAACATATATTTTTATGCTCTCCTAACAATTTTTTGGAAGAAAGCCCTTATCCGAACTTGTGATTTTTAATTAATGGAAGATTAATGATAAGAAATGACGAAAAAAGTTGGAGATAAGTATGTCAATGAACAGTATGTTAAAAAATTCTATTGCAATTAAAATGTAATGCAGGAAATAAAAAAAATATGATTTTGAATCAATTACTTTTATCTTTATTAATGTTAAAAATTGTGCTAGAAGTATTTTAAACTTAAATATTGTCGACTATTTGTCTGCTATAAACTAATTCCATACTACTTCTCGAGACCATGGAGTTAAACCATAAAAGATTTAAGTCTGAGTGATGGTATGTGTACAGTGAAAGTTTGACATACTTTTTACGGGACACTAGATCAATTTTCATTGGTTATTGACAAACAAAGGCAATCATACATGTGCTGTCAGCACAACACTTGTAAATTGTTTGTTCATTAAGTTTTCACTTAAATTAGTGTCGTGCTATTGGCGAGGCTGAACAAAAAATGGCAAATGAAACTAAAATAATTATTTTTCAAAATTGTCGGATTGGATATCCATGGCCTCGTTAATATTTCAATATTGATCCAAAATTTACCATTTAGATACCATTCGATTTAGTTGCCATAGTTAAAAAAAACATTGAAACCGATCCGTACTTTACTTACCAAAAATTTCGTATGATGTTTGATAGAGTAATGTTGTTAAATCATTAGACAATAAATTGATGTTAAAGTGTGTATGCTTTTGTAATATTTATTTCATAAGGAGAGTTTTATTTAGAAATCGAACCGAATTGTCAAAAAGAATTTCAATTGAATTGTAAAATGACTTAAGTCACCATCTGATTTAGTTAAAAAAATTTAATAAAAATATAAGTCAAAATTAATAATTAATTTTAATAGTATATTATTAACTTATCAATTATATATTTTTTCTATTTTTTCAAAATTTAATAAAAATATGACTTCTCACAAAACGAAGTGCTGCTCATTTGGCTTGAAATTTTGCCATACAGTAGATCGCTCTGGACTTTTCTAACTCTTCTGTACAAATTCACGGTCCCTCTAAATTCTGGGTATCTTTTCACTCATATCCTCCTAAAATCTTCAACTCCAATTACTATACGTGCACATTTTCTCAATTTCTTGCATAAAAAGAAGGCCCAGAAATCAAAATTGTTAAGAAAATAATCAAAAGCAGACACAAATGTTCGGAGTAGTTTTCCCATATCGCAGCTTTCCCCTTGACATCTCCACCTTCACCCAAATCGACACCTTCCACTGGGTCTTGGACATGAATCACTCCGTTGGTGAGGAGTATGTTTCAATCCAAGAAGTGCATATTTTTGCTTAACAATTTCACGCTCCCACACGACAAGGCCTTGGCCATCAGGCAGCCCTTTTTTGTTTTGTGGGGGCGGTGACGGTTTCGCGTCCCTCCGCGGTGTTATCACTGCCGTGGCCCGAGCCTGGAAGCAACGATGTCCAGCTGCAGCTAACGGCGCCTGATCTCCCGCCTACATCTGCCAAGATTGGGTGTCTGTGGAGGACTTGGCAGCGCTTCCATCTCTTGACTTGGCTGCTCAGAGGAAGATTGAGCTGCTGGCCTTGAAAGTAGGGGAAAATCTGTTCAATTTTATGCAGTCTTTTTGCGGGGTGGATGGGTCGAAGCTGGTGGTGCCTATGGATATTTTGGACCGATGGTTTAAGAAGTTCCAAGAGAGGGCCAAGCGTGACCCTGAATATTTGAAAGGTTTTGCTTTGTAGAGGTATATGTGATTAGTTAGTTTTGCGTATTACGATGTTGGTAGGTGATTGCCTTTTGTTTTTTCAATGATTAGATTATGGTGGAATTGGAAAATTCCAATTAGGGCGCTATTGTAATAATGAAATTTGGGTGAAAAAAATGAATTATGGATAATTAAATTGTCTGGAATTTGTTTTATTGAGAATTGTCAATTAATTGTGTTTGATTGGTATAATTTTTCATCTAAAAAATATTGAAATTTTGGATCTTTTCGTATTCGTTTGATTTTGTTTTTCATGAAAATTGTCCATTAAAAAAATATAATTTGTTACAATTGAAAATAGAATTTGTTTTCATTGCAAAAAAAAATAAAAATAAAATAAAGTTGTCTAGAAAAGCTTTTCCCATCAAAGTTTTCCTCAAAAATCAAGAAATTGTGAGCATGTGGGAGAAAGATGGAAAGCCAATTCTATGGGTAATCACAGAATATTTGATGTTAATCTACATTGGCATTTTCTACTTCCAACTCCAATTTTACATACCAAAAGTTCCACTTTTTAATCATAGCAACTAGGATATAATGACAATTTGATTCCTTGTTAGTTTCTGTGCTTTATTGCACTTTTAAGGTATTATAGACCTTCTGTGGATGGGGCTTGGTACATTTTCATCCAGATGTTGGAGGACTGTCAATATTTCAAGTAACATTTACAAAGTTTTATTTACGATTTCCTTGTCTTGAGGCCATTTTTAATATGCACTGTGTCATTTTATCGGAGTTGTAAGCCTCTTCTAGAAAGTTAATCGAGTAAAGTAGATTAGTCCAACAATGAACAAGAGGCAGCCAGCGTTGGTATATGTCTATTAAGGTTGTCTAACAGCAAGTGAAAAACTGTTTTCATTGATATTACAATTTATACTTTGTTTATGTACCAAATTTAAGTTTTATGCAAGCCTGGGAGCAAGCCCTTTTGTGATGGTAACTAGTTCCAGTTAACATTAGAGGCGAATCAATTTGATTTCGCTAACTCACTGAAATTCTACGTGTGATTTCTGCTAGATCAATGGTAGTCACTATATTTCTTTGTAAGAGTTTCTTTGACGTGGCAATTGACTTGTGGCTTGATGATTATGCAGACAACCAGATTTTGACACAAAATTATTAACCTAGAGTTTGAAGAGGCTTTCGACGACAAGATTACATTGGTAATGGTCACAAGATTAAAATGCAGAATTATAGACTATTTGATATTAGTTCTAACATATTCTATTTTTAGATGCTAAGTAGCATTTCTTTGCTTTTAGTATTGACCTGTCCCTGGCCATATTGCTGCATAGTGCTGATCTTGAATGATTATTGGCAATTTCTTGCTAGATGTGTAACTGAAGAGGGTAGAATTCATACTCTACACATTGCTGCTGGTTTCATATCATGGATTTGGAGATCCAGAACTAAAAATTATTATTAGGCTGGCGCATATGTTTTGCTGAGAGTCTACCAATTTCCTATTACACAGATGTTCACATGCACTTGATTCTGACTTTTGTGCCTTGAAATTTCTTGTTGCTCACATAGTTCAGCAAACTATAGTTTTAATTGACAGGTACAATTCTTGTCTAAACAACGTTTTTCAATCTTGTTCTTGCCAATAAACGAGTAATGATAAGCTAGCATTGTTGGATATACCTCAAGAATTGTTGAAAGAACAGCTGCTTAGATTCCTCTGCTGCACTGAAATGAATGAATATCTGCTTACAAATGTAAAGCTATTTTATTCCGTGAATACCAAAATTCACTACAAAATGGTAATGATGCATGATTATCTCATGCTTGGAATTTTTTTGTAGAATGTCATTTCTAGGAGTCCTATTTTCCAAGTTGTAATTATGTTTCACTCTTGAGCTGTTTGAGAGGAACGCTCGAAAATCTGCATATCAGAATTAAGTTTGGCTGGTAAGTTACTTATAAACAAATAAGCAAGTTTGAGGTTCGTCAAAGTTAAAAATAAGTAGCTGTGTTAACGACGTCTTGGGGGTAAATTTAAAATTTTTCCTTATTTTTCAGCCATACATTCTCCATCGAAATACTATTTCAAAATGCATTTTCATCAAAAAATAGGACTCAAACATGCTCAAGATTTTTATTAGATTTTCATACGAGGGCATGTGGTAGCAAGGTAATACCTTTTTAATATTCACTAGTTAGAGTACGTTGAGATGCATGTAGGTTATTTGTTAGTTAACACGGGGCGGAGCTAGCGGGAACGAAAAGTAAAAAATAAAAAATTCTACTTACATAAAAAAAATTCCATAGAATTACTTGAGTGGAAGGACTTGGCTTCACTACGCCCCCCTTTAACACACTATATAATTTGTGCATTTTTTAATAGCTAATGTAGTTATTGAGATTTGTATCATGCATGTTTGACTTCGGTTTGGTATCAATCAAAATCTAGATTTCATTCTAAATAAAAGTCAATAAATCATTTTAACTATATATTTTATGTGTTTCACAATTTTTCAATCACGCATTTTACCAACTTCTATCAAAATCTACTAAAAATCTGATTTTAATCCCTATCAAAATCTACTAAAAATCTGATTTTAATCCCTATCAAACAGAGTTTTATTTTATTTACATCCATTCAACTTATTAAAGATACGGAACACAATACAAATCTGCAAGGAAGGAAGAAGTTAAATGTAATCACATACCGCAAAAAGCATAATTAATAAATATTATGTACATGCGAGAACCTAACAGTCAAGTAACAAAAAAACATTAGTTTAGACCTTCTAGAGGTCATGTTTTGTTACACAGCTGTTTCGTCAACTTCGTTCAGAAAAAAGAGGAAAACTACCAGTTTGAAGAAAAGAAGACCAAATCAGAGCATGCAGCAGTCTTGCATCACAAAAATTACACCAAAAATATGGAAACTCCTTCAAAGCATCAACTCAAATCTTCAGAAAAAAGTCTTCGCTGAATTTAACGATGCTATTTTATTTGTCACTGCTTCCCTTCTTCGAGTTGGAGCTAGTCGAGTCATCTTCATGGAAAAGAACTTGTTATGCAGCTGATGTAAATACAGTACTTGGCATTAATTCTTGTGGTTCCTTCTTTTTTTGGTATCAAAAGACCCGCTCCGTGAACCATGCTAAAATATCTGAAAGACATATAGAGAACGTGCAGAGGGAACAAAAATCCAAGAGGGCCATATAAGACAAAGGGAACTACTCCCCCATCCAGGCTGACTATAGACTGTCAACACATCCGTAAAGTTTGAAATTTATAACTAAATCAGTTATAAATTAGCCAACGAGGAGCTACCATTTGTCATTCACACAAAAAGACCAACTTACCTCAAAGTTTAGAAGGAAATCTATAAATACCCCTCTCATTTGAAGAAGACAGTCAATTCAAATCTCTCCCTCAAATAATTATTTTACTTCATGCTCCCGTTTGAGCATCCAAATTAGTAAGTTTAGAAAATAAAAATTATGGTTAGGTGCGTAGGATTTTTTTTATCCGATTTGTATAATTAACAAATGGTGCTGTCTGTGGGAAACTTGAACATAGTAACTATGAAACTTCGTCGTACTCGGGGAATTTTTTAACATCTACTATAAATGAATCCTATGAAGGAAAATTTAGAGAAGAAATTATCGCCAGAAGCTATGATCAAAGGATATAGTGGCGACGAACTCTCTAAATAGAAAACGGTAGTTGGAAGAAGCGCCGCTAAAATTGAAAACTGGCATTTTCTCTGCTCAGCGTCGTGCTTGATAAAAAATGGCATCTATTGCCAAAATAATATAGGAAATGACTAAAAGCCTAAAGGTGCTAATCGTGGAGAACGCGTTATTGTGAGCAAAAGCTTAAAATCTAGAAAGAAATTGGCAAGGTGATTTCGGAATATATGGGGGAAAGCAGGCTACTAGATCCTTCCATGGGAAAAATAGCAGTTTATAGATTTCAAAAATCGATGATAACATAGAGAAGAAGAGGAAGGATCCAGTACGAAGATAAGTATGCAGTAGGAAGGTCTATGGATGAGTTAAGTTCCTGCAATAGGAGATCAAGTCAAAATTATCGTCAATGAGATCGAAGAGCTAAGAATTATGATGATACATACTCTTCCAATGAAAGAGAACAAAGATCATTTAGCTAGATCATATGAAATAGATGATGATGATGATGATGATTTTTCAAGGAAATCAAGGAGGTGCCAATCTTAGAGAATTTTATTCGTCCTATAATGGATAAATACAATGGGAAAGGAGATCCTATGTACCATCTATTTGAATACATGATATAGATGAAATTGAAAAAGCTAGCCCCAGGGCTGAAGTGCCAAGGATTCTATTCAACTCTAGATGGATTGACAAAACGTGGTACAACAAATTGTCGTTAGGATCAATTAGAAGCTGACCACAATTGAAGCAAGCCTTCTTAGGAGCATTCGTTGGAAGTAGACTGAGACAAGTTTTAGCCAAGCGATTGAATGATATGCGGTAAGAAGAAGGAGAGTCTCTAAAATAGCTATTTTGCATGGTTCAATGCTAAATTAATAGCTTGCAAGATTATATCAGATGAAAAGGCCAGAGATGCCTTATGGAACAATCCGTTGATGTAGACACCCTTCTAGGAGGATGTTCGCAACCGAAATCCTACTTCCTATTATCGGTTAGTGAACATATTCTTTTAAATTGCCAAAAAAATAATATTCATGTTTTGTGGATCCCAGGGATAGGATTCATGCAATATCCTCGGTCCCTACACCGGTTACAGTCGAAGAATATCCTTTCCCGAGGAGTTGTAAGACAAAATTCTATAAGATTCATTGCTCCAGTGTCATAATACAAACGAATGTTACGAAGTATTGAGTATGATTAAGTTGCAAAGTCAACATGAACCTTCGCGGAGGAAGACCGAAGAAGGAAAAGCATCTTATCTAACTAGGGAATGAGGTCGCGAGAATAGACCAAGGCAAGCTAAGCTGAAGCAAGCACCAGTAAATGCTTTCAGCTTCTTATCCCCCAATCAAGGAGATCAGTACCGTAATTAGATGTCCTTATATTGGAGTGGGTATAATGAATGAACAAAGGACTACGCCTTCGCCGCTACAAACCACATACATGAGGTATTTTCGATTCGAGGTAATCCTAAAACTATTTTTCTTCCAATTACTTTCGATAGTAATGATGAACACGGAGTCATACATCCCCATCGTGATACATTGATAGTTTGGATTTTAAAAGCTCGTAATGGCCTTAGGATGATGGTAGATAACGGCAGTTCTATTAATATTCTGATTGGGAGTGCTTTTGACCAAATGTAGGTTGATCATCCTTGGATACCAATGATCGAACCCATATATGGTTTTACTGGGACAGTTTGATCCCAAGGGGACAAATTATGTTGATAGTTGAGCTCGGTAAAGCGCCAATTACATTTCAAGGACACGTGGACTTTTTAGTCATTGATAGTAAATATGCGTACAATGAGCTCTTACGAAGACCCGCTTGAAGCAACCAAAAGCAATAACATCTATACACCGCTCGTGCCTAAAATTTGAAACTCCCCAAAGAATAGCGTTTATGAAGGGAAACCAAGCTAGCACGAGAACGTTATTTTAGCGCATTACAAAAAGTAGCTCCAAAATCCCTGAAGGGTGATTCCATATTCATGGTTGAACAGTAAAAAACATGCTTGAAAACTCTTTTCTAGGAATGCAAGCATTTGATGCTATGAAGGATGGGTCGAAAGACTTGCCCGCCAATAAAGATAACTTCGCAAATATTAAAGAAAGCATGGGTCGTGAAACACAGACTAGCAACGAGCCTATTATAAGGTTCGCAGATATAAAAGGGGGCGAGTTTCAGTCCGTCAAAGAAATTTCAAAGGCAAAACCTATGCCGCTAAAGAAATTTCAACTAAAAATGGGGACTAATTACCATCCCGAAAGAAATATTTGTCAAAGGACGAGGCCACAATTTAAATGTCATAACATATTGTAATAATACGTAAAGTACTTATAGTAGGGGAGAGTATAACAATCCGCATTCCCATTCTATTATAATGATGATTTAATGAAAATTTATTTGGAAATTCGTGTTGTCAAAATGAAAATTTAGCACAAGAACGATACATTATGGCGTTGATACAGCGAGCAATACAAAGCGAACCCAAAAAGATGGCCCAATGAATCAAGTCGTACAACATAAACAATGATATTTCAGTAGTGAATTGTTGGAATGGAATTGTCGTACAAATAGAAATTAAATGTCATAAAAAAATAAAAAAAATGAGAAAACGCAGTAAAAAGCGACCTATATGTCTAAGTTGAGAAAATGCTAGAGATTCCCAAAACGGGATCTTCTTGGTCAAGCGAGGTTTTACCCTTCAAGGGTATACTTGCCTTGAGGGGAGGAAGAGCCTCAATAGAAATTTTGCTTGCTTATCTTTACCCGTGACTTCGCCAGGATAAATAGTAGCAGAATCTGCAAGCTGAGTAGGTTCGACAGAAGTGGACGGGTGATCAGAAACCCAGTGGATAACAGAGTATTTTCATTGAAAGAGGTGTCCTTGACGAGTTGAGATTTGCTGTCCACCCATTTAATTATTGATACATAATTTTTAAATTAACATATCATCTCAAATTTACTTTCATTAACTTCACCATTAACCCACCAAATTGATGACGTGTTAATTTAAAATAATGTGTCAACAATTAATTGGGTAGGACAACATATCTCAACTCGTCCTCGACATTCTCTTCGCGAGCTTCCAGAAAATCTAAATTCCACTCAGGATGAAAATTCCTAACGATGTCAAGAACCTTGTTGCTCCAGTCCTGCATAGAGTCCTCTAAAAGTTTATGCTCATTATCCTTTACTTCAGAAAGTCCAGACTCCACAATAGCCAATTTTGTCTTAGTATTCTCTAGCTGATTGAGAACCAAAGCTTTTTCAATCCTTGCCTCCTCTAACTCTTTGGAGAAAAAAAAACTATTCAGCTTTAACGAACCTAAGATCCTCTCAGAGGTGTAGAAGCTCATCAATAGTTCTGGTCACGTAAGCAGCATGGCTTTCTCTGGCCTGCTCCAAGTTCTTGGTGACTCTAGTAACATTGGTTACTAAAAGAGCCTCCTTTATAGCCAGAGACTCAGAGCCTGTACTTATCTCTCTTTGTATTTTCTCCTCTCTCTCTCTCTCTCTCTCTCTCAACTTTCTCCAATTTCTTTTGGAGAGCTTCACGTTTCTTTTCCAAAACGTCAGCTCTTTTATCCAACTTATCAGCCCTCAAAATGCAGACCCTATATTCAGCCCGTCGATCATGATGAAGGACAATAGCTCGTGAAAGATGGGCATCAATCAGATTTTCCCTTTACTTGGGGTCATATTCTTTGCAAACTTCTCCCAACCGGAGTTAAAATATAGAAAAGTAAATCTAGTTGTCCTGGAGACAAAGGTGGGAATCATCGATAGAGCTTTGGTGTTTAGTCCTCATTGAGACAGGCAAAAAATAAAGCCTTGATACTTGCAAGATGTTCAGACCCCTCTGTCATCTTTCTTTTTCCCTTCGAAAGGTCCTTTGCCAAATTTAGCGAAGAGTGAGGCCCAGATTGTATAGGCAGGGACCCAGATCTTATGAACCTCCAACCCTTTGAGGCACAAAGGTTACGTAGTCACACCTTTATCTTCGCGTGAAGCTTCACCCTAGTCTCCCTTGGAACCCCTGTGGGTAGGGTGGTAAATGAATCGGATGTGGATCGCATCTGCCTGTATCCAATCCAATCCGATAAGAAAATTATCCGATCCGATCCGATCCAATAATCCAACGGATATTCGATTTTTAAATCCATATCCGATTTGTTATGCTATCGGATATTCGATCCGAAATTAATAAAAATTCCAAATAAAATGATTTTATATTCTTTAAAAAATTTTGAACTAACTTAAGGCCCACTTATTTTTACTAGCAAGCCCAATAGTGACTTTCTACCATCATGATATTCCTTTTTAAAGGAAGGATCATCTTCTAATTTTCTATTGATATTCGATGTGGGATAATGTAAAAATGAATTTCAATTCTAAATATAAATGTTTTATTTCATTATTTC
>CAIGRK010110436.1:0-29162 GCA_903798315.1 Fraxinus greggii
CACCTTTGTCCAATTTTATGGAAGTATTCATAGGAGTGTTCATTGACTTCAAGTCATCTATTTCCAGACATGATTTCTTTCAAATTGATTTAGCTCTTTTTGCATAGCTAGAATCTAAAATTCATCAAACTTCGCTTCCTTGAATTTTTTTGTTTCAATTTGCGAAATGAAAGCATAACTATTAAGATGATTTTTAGTATAAGCTCTAACGGTAATACCTTTGGATGGATCGCCAATAATTAGTTCTTTTGGATAAGATGGAACAAACCTCCATCCTTTTGGTAGAGAAAGATCATTTTGTGTTTCGGTAGGTTCTTCTTCACTTTGTTGAATGTTTGCTTCTTCCTTGTGTTCATTTTTTGGATCTTCCTTATTTTGGTCTTCAATAATCATTTGTTCAAAAAGAATTTTCGACCCTACATCATTAGCAATACCTTTCTCATAATCGAGATGATTAGTTTCATCGAAAGTGACATGCATGGATTCTTCAATGACTAAAATTCTTTTGTTAAACACTCTATAATCTTTTTTAGTCGATGAATATCCTACAAAAATTCCAATATTGGATTTTGAATCAAATTTTGACAAATTTTCTTTTATGTTTAAAATAAAGCATTTGCTACCAAAAATTTTGAAATAACTGATATTTGCAATTCTATTTTTCCAAAGTTCATAGGGGATTTTAGTTTTCTTTTGACTATCTAAAACCCTATTAACAATATAACAAATGATGTTAATGACTTCGGCCCAAAAATATTTTGGCATGCAATTTTCATTTAGTGTGGTCCTAACCATTTCTTGTGATGTGGGATTCTTTCTTTCTACTACACCATTTTGTTGAGGAGTTTTGGGAGTCCATAAATTATGTTCATATCAATTTTTATTACAAAAATTATCAAAAGCGATATTATCAAATTCTCCACCATGATCACTCCTAATAGTTATAGTAGAGTATCCTTTTTCATTTTTAAGTTTTTACAATAATGTTTGAACACATTAAAAGCTTCATCTTTAAGATTTAAGAATAGAACCCAAGTGAATTTAGAAAAGTCATCGACAATGACGAAAGCCTAATGTTTTCCACCCAAACTAACGGTTCTAGAAGGTCCAGAAAAATCTATGTCCTGTAGTTGAAGTTTTTTTTGTAGTCGAAGAGTATAGTTTAGGCCTAAAAGAGCTTTTCACTTGTTTCCCAAATTGACAAGTATCACAAATTTTATCTTTATCAAATTTAAATTTGGTAAACTTTTGATAAAATAATTTTTGGAGATTTTTGAGAGAAGATCCAAGCTAACAAACATGACCTAATCTCCTATACTACAACCAAGTATCCTCATTTAGACTTGATAAACATCTTTCATCACTTTCAAATTCTAGATTTATGTTATAAACATCTTTTCTTTGAAATCCTATGAATACCACCTCTTTTCATACCAAGCTATAAGAGTTTGTTTTAAACAGTAAATAACCTTTCTAAGTTTAAGAATATAGTCCGGATGCTTATAATCTTTAAAATCGGGAGTTATTCAACAAAGACGTCCTTCTTGAATAAAGCCATTTAGAAATGATCTTTTGATATCCATTTGATAAAAAGTGAATTATTTATGACAAGTAAATGCAAGAAGCATGTGAATAGATTCTAATCTAGCAACTGGTGCAAAGATTTCCTCAAAATCGATACCTTCTTCTTAATGTAACCTTGTGCTACTTAATCTAACCTTGTTATGCACAATTATCCCGTTTGCATCTCGTTTATTTCTAAAAATTCATTTTGTATCGATGATAGTTTGATCATATGGTCTAGTGACTAAATCTCAAATATGATTTCTTCCAAATTGATTTAGTTCTTTTTGCATAGTTAGAATCCAAAATTCGTCAAACTTCGCTTTCGTGAATATTTTTGGTTCAATATGCGAAATGAAAGCGCAACTATGAAGATGATATCTAGTAGATGCTCTAGTAGTAATACATTTGGATGGATCACCAATAATTAATTCTTTTGGATAAGATGGAATAAATCTCCATCATTTTGGTAGATAAGGATCATTTTGTGCTTCAGTAGGTTCTTTTTCATTTAGTTGAGTGTTTCTTCTTCCTTGTGTTCATTTTTTGGTTTTTCCTTATTTTGGTCTTGAATAATCATTTGTTCGAAAGGAATTTTTAATCCTACATGATTAACAATACCTTTTTCATGATCAAAAGGATTAGTTTCATCGAAAGTGGCATGCATGGATTCTTCAATGACTAAAATTCTTTTGTTAAACACTCTATAATCTTTTCTAGTCGAAGAATATCCTACAAAGATTTCAATATCGGATTTTGAATCAAATTTTGCCAAATTTTCTTTTATGTTTAAAATAAAGCATTTTCTACCAAAAAATTTGAAATAACTGATATTTGCAATTCTATTTTTCCAAATTTCATAGGGGATTTTAGTTTTCTTTTTACTAACTAAAACTCTATTAACAATATAGCAAGCGATGTTAATGGCTTTGGTCCAAAAATACTTTGGCATGCTATTTTCATTTAGCATTTTCTTAACTATTTCTTGTAATGTGTAATTCTTTTTTTATACTACACTATTTTGTGGAGGAGTTCTAGAAGCATATAAATTATGTTCATATCCATTTTCATTACAAAAATTATCAAAAGTGATATTATTTAATTCTCTACCACGATCACTCCTAATAGTTTTAATAGAGCATCCTTTTTCATTTTGAATTCTTCTGCAATAATGTTTGAATAGATTCAAAGTTTCATCTTTAAGATTTAAGAATAGAAGCTAAGTGAATTTAGAAAAGTCATCGAAAATGACAAACGACTAATGTTTTCCACCAAAACTAACGGTTCTAGAAGGTTCAAAAAGATTTATGTCGAGTAATTATAGTGTTTTGTAGTCGAAGAGTATAGTTTAGGTTTAAAAGAGTTTTTTCACTTGTTTACCAAATTGACAAGTATCACAAATTTATTTTTATCAAATTTTAAATTTGGTAAACTTTTGACAAAATTTTTTTTGGAGATTTTTGAGAGAAGATCCAAGCTAACTAACATGACCTAATTTCCTATAACACAACCAAGTATCCTCCTATAAACGTGATAAACATCTTTCATCACTTTCAAATTCTATATTTATGATATAAATATCTTTGCTTCGACTTCCTATAAATATCATCTTTTTTGATGTAACATCTTTAATAAGACAATTAGAAAAATCGAATTTAATATGATAACATTTATCGCATAATTGACTAATACTAAACAAATTATGTTTGAGGTCTACCAATAAAATATTTTCAATTGAAGGAGAAAAATGATTACCAATGTTTCCAATTCCAATAATTTTTCATTTTGCATTATCTCCGAATGTGACATGACCTCCATCCTTCTTTTTGAAATTTGATAGTAACATTCTATTTCCAGTCATGTGTTTTGAGCATCCAATATTCAAAAACCATTTGCTCTTCAACTTCTTTGGTAATTGCAAAAAATAATTTAATTTTTTTTTATTTTTGTTACCTATACAAGTTTGAATCCTTGGTTCTTACTTTCAAAGTGTAACCTCTTTTTGGTTAGATAATTATAAACAATCTGTCTATCTTTGTTGAAAAACCTATATGTAGTTTTGAATGAGAGTTGTTTGAAGTTTTAACACATAGATTATTAAATATTTTTGTTTCAAAAATGTTTTATATCCAATTTTTCCTTTGTCAAAAACACACTTTTGATCACCAAGTATTAAATCAAAATTCTTCTTTTCTTGAGTAAATTTACAAATAATCTAAGTTAAATTTTCAACTTTTTCTTTCAAAAAAGAATTTTCTTTAATCAATAAATCATAATCAACATTTTCCTTTTGAATTCCTAAAATTTTTTTCATTTCATTTTTCAACAAGTAGTGTTTATTTTTAAAAATGAAGTGATTTAGAAAAAGCTTTTCAAATTCCTCTGAATTTCATCATAGGAGGTAAATAGATCACCATATGAATATTTTTCAATAGAGTTTACCTCATCTTCGATTGCCTGAAGCACATGTTGTTAATTTCTTCTTGACCATCATATTTATCGTAATCATCATTTCTTTCATCCCATATTGTTTGGAGTGTCTTCTTCTTGATACCTCTCTTCTTGTCTGGGTACTCGGTTCCTCAATCATAACAAATGATTTTCTTACTTCGTTTTTTACCATTTTCTTCTTTTTGTTTTTTTTTTTTTTTGGGAATTTCCAGTTATTTCAAAAACTTTTCCATTTTTTGACAAGAACGACTAGATCATCGAGCTCTTCATCAACCACCCATATTTCCACTTGTAGTTCCTTCTTCAATTACCAACTTAAGAGCAATATAGCCTTAGGATACTCATTTGATTCCTCTTTGCATTTCTTTGTTTTTTCCTTAGTTTCGACATTGTTGAACTCATATGTTATTAATGTCCCATAATTTTTCCAATCGATATGAGTTGATATCTTTAAGTTCTCTATCAACATCCTTAATGAGCTCCAATCTTCGGATAGTGACCTAAGCATTTTAATTACAAGCTCACCATTATATTTGCGTTAAAAGCCTTTGAGACCATTAAAAATATCGGTAAAGCAAGTAATCATGTCAACAATATGTTCATCTTGTTTCATAAAAAAGTTTTCAAATTGTTTAACCAAGAGATTAATCTTGATTTCCTTTACTTTACTATTGCCTACATGAGTAACTTCTACTGCATGTTAAATATCATATGCAAAATCACATGTCTTAATACAATTAAATTCATTCATATCTAAAACACAATAAAATAGATTTTTGGTTCTAGCATTTAAGGATAATTTTCTTTTATCATCTTCGCCATACTTCTCTCTAAATTTTGGAATGGTATGATCAGGTTTGCCATCAATTTTAATAATCTTGGTAGGCACATAAGGATCATATTTAATAAATTCCTAAATATTATAATTTATTGAGTAAATGTAAATCATTATCCTAACTTTCCAATAATTATAAAACTTTCCATCAAAGAAAGGAGAATGATTTGTAGAATGCCTCTCAAGATTTTGAAAATTTTGGTTCTGTGAAATCTTTTAAAAATGAGCATCTTGCTCTGACACCAATTGATAACCCAAGAATAACTAACCAAGAGTGTAAATTGGTTATTAAAAACTTTTTCAAAAAATTAATTCAAGTTTGAGCTAATTCAAAATGAACAAGTCAATCAAACAAATATGCACAATATGAAAGTAATAAGTAAAAGGGAAGAGAGTATCTACGTCTTCTTTTACCAAACTCTCCATCGTGAGTAAGGCATTTTCACTAAATTTGATTGATTTATGGTGCAATCCAAATCCTTACCATGCTTTTGGTGATTCTCAAATAATGATCACTAATCTTTATACAATATTGAGCTTTATGGGACCTCAATATGACCCACAAATTTAAAGAAAAATGATTTTACAATTTGAAACTTCTCTCTTAATAAATGATATGATTAAATTAAGTACAAAAAAGGAAATAGCCTAACATTTTAATAAATAGTAACAAATGAAGCTCAAGTGTTAGGTAAGAAAAAACTTTGATGAAAATGATGGTTTTCAAAAGTTGATTCAATCAAAAGTTTTTCAAAGTAAATGATTTAATAAAGATAAATAAGACGTAAGACCAATATATTTTAGCTCAAGAATATCTCATTTAAATGCTCTCAAAAGTGTTATAATGAATGCAAAGTGAAATGGTATTTATACCAGTCAAAATGAAGAAAATTTTCGCTAATCGGACAACTCATTTGGACGTCCGCATCCTGAGACAGACAACCAACTAACTGTTGTGCGTCAGAATTCAGAACGGTTAAAAAGTGACCACTGAACGAACCACATGTCCGCTTGGACTTTTTCCCAAATTTTTCTTTGTCAATTGTTTTGAAAAATGTAGGGTTTTTAAGGATATTTTCACTTTATTTTTCAAGGTAAGTGACATTGTAAAATGTTTGAATATCAAGTTGAAATACCTATCTTTTGAAAAATAATTTTTATGCAAGTGGTTTTATGAACTAGTTTTTTCTCTTGCATAAAAATTCATTCATTGAGCTTTTGCTAAGGATTAAAGCATGTTACTTTTACACATGAATCCGAAACATCTAAACCTAATATCTTCGATGTTTGACTATTGAAATTCTTTGTCTTCGAATGATTTGATGTGAATGTTCAGCTTCCATCTCTATTTTTATTGATCGTCCAATGTGAGTCTTTTGGCAATGATATTTTTGTCTCCAATTGATCAATTTTGTAACTATAACTATGAAGACTCAAATTCAATTGTTTGAAATAAAAACAATTTGTTTGTTATAGTCAAAACATGAAGTCAACAATAAGTCAATAACTTGTTGGCAAGTAAGGCATTGCTAAACATAAACTGCTACTTCACGACTCATGCCAATCCACCAAAAATGTTCTCTCAAGTTGCGAAATATTTTTGTACTCTCAGTATGAATTGAGTAAAGGGTATCACAAGCTTCTCTCATAATTTCTTGTTTCAATTCTTCATTGTTAAGAACCACTAGCCTTGCCATAGCGAAGAGCTCCATCAATAGTAACAAAATCAGAAACTTCGCATCGACAACTTCAATTCGAAATGATGAGGAATTATCTCCAAGTTGTCAAAAAAGAATTCAAAAATTTCCAAACTATACATGTTGTACAAATTCCCCAAGCTCAAAATAGTCACGCTGACGCCTTAGCTCGTCTAGCTACAAAAAAAGGAATAGAAGAGTTCGATAACATTCTAATAGGGAGAGTCATGTATCCCCTGATCGAGAAAGAGGAAGTGATTTGATGTTGATAGATCGGAAGTCCACCTAGATAGATGAGATAAAATCATACTTATAGACATGTATGTGCCCTGAAGATCCTGCTCAAGTAAGAAGGCTCCGAACGAGATCAGTTAGGTACACTCTATTTGACAAAATTCTCTACAAGCAGGGATATTCTATCCCTTTATTAAGATGCCTGAACGAAGAAGTGGCACTTTACGCACTGCAAGAAGTACATGAAGGGATTTGTGGAAATCACTCTGGTTGACAATCTTTGGCCTATAAAATCATACGCTAAGGATACTTCTAGCCCACAATAAAATAAGATGCTTTAGAGCTCATAAGAAAGTGTGATAAATATCAACATCTTGCCCCAATGATCAAAGCCCCACTAGAAAATCTCAGTTTTGTGGTTACTCCTTGGTCGTTCTCTAAATGGGAGTAGACCTATTTGGCCCCATGCCTATAGGAAAAGGCAGAACCAAGTTCACAATTATTGTAGTAGATTATTTCACCAAATGGGCTGAAGTCGAGCCCCTCGCCAAGATTACCAGCAAAAAACCACAGATTTTATATGGAAATCCATTGTTTGTAGGTTTGGGATATCCCATTCCATCATGACCGACAACCAAAAAAACTTTGACAATGCACATCTCCTAAACTTTTACAAAGAACTTGGCATTAGAAAGTACTTCTCCACACCAAACCACTCCCAAGCCAACGTAATCCAAAGTACTACAACCAAAACGTCAGGAAACGGGAGTTTGAGTCCGGCTCCCTCGTGTTGAAGAAGAGCTTCCTCGCCAACAGAGAATCAGATTCTGGATCTTTAGGGCCTAACTGGAAAAGACCTTATAGAGTGATTAAGGTGCTACTTAAAGGAGACTATGGGCTAGAAGACATAGAAGGGAGACCTCTACAACACCCTTGGAATGCCAAGTATCTTTAGAAGTATTATCAACAAAAACAGAATGTAGTTTGTAACCCTTCCAAAATAAGAAATCATGTTCAATATTACACTTTCAAGTACTCATCAAAATTACAAAAGCATTGCTCATAAGTAAGCCGACTTAAGGTTGCATGTGCTACAATACTTAGATAAACTTACTGTTAAGGAAATCACAAAAGCCTTGCTCATAAGCAAGTTGACCTAAGGCTGCATGTGCTGCAACACTTAGAAAACTTTCCTCTTAAGAAAATCACAAAAGCTTTGCTCATAAGCAAGCTGGCCTAAGGTGACATGTGCTACAACACTTAAATAACTTCCATCCTAAGAAAATCACAAAAGCTTTGCTCATAAGCAAGTTAATCTAAGGTGGCATGTACTACAACACTTAGATACATTCCCTCTTAAGAAAATCAAGAAGACTTAATTACCAAGGCTTTGCTCCTAAACAGACCGACCTGAGGTTGCAACACTTAGAAGATTTTCTATTAAGGGACTCGCAACATTGTTAATTTGTGAAAAAAATTGAAGTAGCGTTCAATCATAATAACATATCTATTTACTAGAAAAATGTTAATTACAAGCAAATCAAAACAAGGAACAATGTTTAGCAAAAACATTAAATAAGGGGAGCTAATAGGCTGGGGGGTCTTGTTGAGCTATAAAATTGTCCTCAATATCTTCATAAGCGGGAGAGATGCAAACCCAAGCTGCCTCAAACATCTTCTCTAGCTCTTCTAAGAAACCAATAATGCAGTATTAAAATCTGGCATCTCTTTGCAAATATGTTTCATGAGCTCTTCCAAGGCTACTACTTAGGCATCCTGAGCTAGATCGTTGAACTCGGGAGAGTCCCTCTAAATTTCCATTTCGGCTGTTTTAGCTTCAGCCTCTTCTGCCTTCTTGGTGGCTTTTTCAGCCCTCTTCGAAGCCTTGTTGGCTCGAGCTCGCTCTTCATCAGCTCTAGCTCTCTCATTTGCAACCCTCTTTTTCTCACTAGAAGCACACGACAAGCCTTCTCCCTACAAAGCTTTAAGGCCTTGTTGTCATCAAGGAGGTTCAATTCCAAGGCTGACTTCGCCACAGGCTCAAACCCTATCTTGTTAAGGCGATTTTCATACTCCTTCTATTTCTTAGCAAATCTTGTCCCCTTAGCCTCCATGTTTTCGAAAAGGCCTAATGCTTGATTCTTGACTTCCAACATTTTGTCCAGTTTTAGCCTTTACCTAAATAGTAATCTAAGTTATAAAATGAAAGAAGCAAAAGTTTCTAAGTACACAAGCTCTAGTACATACCTTATCCACCACATGTATCATATATATAATGGATCGGTAGCTATGGAGCTAGAAAATAATCACGATCTTACCCACGACATCTCAGAGATGAACTTCTACTCCCTTTCATTCCAACTCCTAGTGAGGAGGTTAGCAGATTCTCTAAGGGGAGAAGAAAGTATAGCCGTCGACTCCTTTGATGGAGATGGAGCCCTAAAGAAGTAGGTCAACGGCCCACCAAGCCACCAATGTTAGGCCTCAGTAGATCTGGGCATCGCTCCTATGACCTTGAGGAGCCAACCCCGACAGTCGCGTGAAGGGAAGAAGAAGCAGAGATCAACCTCTACAGCAGTATCATGGGGGAGGACTGATCCGGGGATAAGGCTATAGGAGTTGAAGTTGCTGGTGACTCTTCGGAACAGCCACGTTTTAAGGGTTGAGCTCCCTGCTAAACCATAAGCTCTTCAGGTTGGCTCACTACCTCACCAGTTGCCTCTCTTATCTCTCCCTTATTGGCAGCAGTTGTCGCCTTTGTTTCCTTGTATCCCAGTATGTCTCTATTTGGATCTAAACAAAAAGAAGAAAAGAAAGAAAGAAAGAGTTAGTTAGTATCCGAGCTAGTAGCTAATTGAAACACTTAAAGACAGTTCGGTCCTTACTAGAAGTAGTTGGAATAGAGGTGGAAGCTTCGGTTGTCATTGAGGTCAGAGGTAGAGATCGAAATAACCTCGCCTAAAAGAGATTGGAATCAGAGGTAAAGAATTTGCAGGACCTCTGCTTCTTTGGAAGAGCTCTGATTGTGCCGGCTCGTTCCTTAACCGCTGAAGTCCAAGTAGCCTTCTTGTAATCTGCAAACAAAATAAAATAGTTAAGGATATACTTACAATTCAGTTCGGCAAAATACAAGGAAGATATTCAATTACATAGTAGATGATAATAGGAACTACGTCTTCCGTATTTACTTCAGCAGGGTGAAATTGCCATTCACCCAATGCATAGAAGAACTCTTCCTTTCATTTTTTTTTATTGAGGAAGAAGTGTCTAACACTGGTGGACCCCTAGTTCTAGGTCTAATACTGGCATACCACCAGCTAGTGTTCTTCTGTCTTCTTTAAAAGTAAAAAAGAGAATTAAATTGTTCCACACTCAGCTCAGGGTTCCCTAACTTTTCTTGCAGAATTAGAGTGGCAATCAGTGTTCACAACCTATTGGGACAAAGCTGAGTGGAAGCTATTCCCAAGAAAGAAAGAAAACTATGAATGATCTTGGATAAAGGGAGTCTAAGACCGCCATTAAAAATGGCAAAGCTCAGAGCTATTCATCCCACTGGGGGATCACTAACTCGGTCAGAAGGGCTGGGAATCACCTTTTCCAGTAAGCTAGGAATATTATATTAGCCCTTAAGCTTACCGTAGATCTCCCATCACTACCTAGCTATAAGAATTAGCCCCCCATTCCCAAGAACAATTTTCCTCATCACCATCGTGAGATCCGACTTCCTCTTCCTCCCTAGAGCCCGAACACCCTAAGGTTTTTGTTCTATGATTCTAGGATGGCCTAAATCTCTAGAATTGATTATAGAGATTGGGGCCGAAGTTAAGATCCCTTGATAGTCCAAACTAGTAGAAGAGGTGGGAATATGAGGTATTGACTCTTTCAGCTAGTTACCCCAAGAATGTGCCTTAGACTCATCCGAACTCATGCAATAGTCAAGGTGAAAAATGCAAGAAAAAAAAGGTGCTTTCTGGTAAGAAGAATACCTAGGATTGGATGACCTCACTCACGAACAAAATGAGAATGCGAGAAAAATTTTGGAGAGAGAAATAGTGTGAAAATGAAAACAGGAAAGATGATTTAAAAAAGGAGAAAACCAAAAGACAGATTCATGATCGTTGGATGAAGAAAATGAGGGAAAATGAAGGGCCCAGATTTGATGAGTCAAAACTACGTAGTTTAAACACCAAGAGAGAGGCTAAAGAAGGTGCTAGACAGCTCACCCAGTCAAACATTGACACTTGTCAATTACTTTAATGATGTAATAATGACAATTATGAGAAAACAAGCCAACCATATTCAAGGTAAATCCATCACATGGGTGAGCACAAACCTTAGGGGTAACTATTGGGCTCCGAACTCCGACCTAATTCAAAACATGCATATTATGAGTACCTAACCCGTGTAAAATTCAGATCGGATCACAAGGCTAGCTCAGACCTAGAAGACATAATGATTACCGATTCCTTACCATATTGTTAAACCACCCAGTCCTCCAATCAATAAGCAACTCCTGGAAGAAAAGACATCGCACATCCCTATTCCACCAATCATTTGCAGTAATTTCTTTTATTCATAATCGGCTCATCATTCTCTAGCAATACAACAGGGACGACATCATGATGATTTGATGAAAAGTCGACCTCGTCAACCAATCAAAGACAAGATCATGGCACACTTTCCAAACTTAGCACTATAACTGATTTGATTGACAAGACATGAGCTTATCAATAAGGAGCCCTTTCTCCATATAAATAGAGACAAGCGGTCCCCTCTAAAGACAGGGCTCTACTAACTTTACGACTTCGATACAAACACTGTCATTCTCACTTCTCTTCCTAGTAGAGTTAGTTAAAAAATCATCCTTACAATTTTCGAAATCAACATGTTGAAAGTTGAAATATCTGTATAAGGTATGTTGTTATGCAAGAAATAGAATAAAAAAAAAGAAAAAAAAATGAAAAGGTTGTTAACAACACTTTTGTACATGATGTATCGCTTCATATTATGCATAGCGGTGATATTTAAATGAATTCATTGACACATATCAATCGAAGGTATGATTGACCAAAATAATGACATAATCTTATCAAATTTGAATTTATTATAGAAATCTAAAGTTTCTGAACCCACAGTTTGAAAATCCAAATGTGCATACTTATGTGGAAACGAAATGAGTATAATGAAGTCGTAATATGTAATGCACAATTCTCAATATGGTGAATTTTACGAAGATTGTGGTGGATGATATAACGAGTCAATATCATGTTATATAAACGATGTATGAAATTTAAAATATGTGATGGTCAACTCATCTTGCATAACTATTAATGATATCCCCGGAGGATTTAATATGCCCAACGCATAATTCAAGTGATATTATTATGAGAGAAAGTAAATACGTGTTGTACTCTTTTTTCCTTGACCAAAGTTTTGTTTCATTGGATTTTTCGACAAGGTTTTTAACAAAACAACTTTTATAGCGTATTCAAAAGAATAATGTACTCTTTTTCTTTTATTACAATTTTCCCACAAGATTTCTCCTAATAAGGTTTTAACGAGAGACAGTCTTTATGTGATAAATGTTCATAACATACAAGATATTTACCCTCAAAATAATACTCTTATATCTATGAGACTTTCAGATAGATCAACAAGAGCTATTTTTTTTAATCATCATGTTACTACAATTATCAAGTTTTGTCCCGCTGGTTTTTTTAAGATGTTGACGTGCAAGACATCAATATTGAAAATATTGATATATAAGACATGTATTGTTTAATACAAGAATTGAATTAAGAGGGATTGATTAGCTGTACTCTTTTTTATTCGATCAATTAAGAGGGATTGATTAGCTGTACTCTTTTTTATTCGATCAAGTTTTACCCCATTGCATTTTCTTGATAAGGTTCTAACGAGACAAAAGTTTATTACTTCAAATTATTCACTTTTTTTAGTTGTTGACATTTTTGTCCCATTAGATTTTTGCCAAACAATGATTAAATGAGATGGTTATTATGTAAATAGTCATTCAATGGGGGAGTGATGTAAATATAGTAGTATTTATGAATGACTTTTATACTCTTGCAGCCCTAATCGTTTTGACTTTTGTATCCCTCATTGCCCTAATACTTTTCTATAAATATGAGGCTTTTGTTCTTAATAAAACACACTAGTTTATTGACTTTTATATATTTTATTCTCTTATCTCTCTAATTTTTTACAATTCTCAAATTTTAAATCATATATTTCATAAACTTATTAAATCTATTAAAAATCCGATTTAATCTCCTCCAAACCCAGCTACTGCGTACTATGATAGAGATGTTGATAATTTTCCTTTTAAAATTTGTGTGGATGCTTTGTTTTAGCCCTCGTTTGACCCCCTCATTATTTGATGTTATAATTTTTGAAATAGTTTTTTTTTTTTTTTTAAATGTGTAGTTGAATAGAAGAGAGAAAAATGTATTATAAATTAATAGGAGCCAAATGGTGGCTTAAATTCACATTTTTTTTTCCACTCATTCGAGTATTTTTGAGTCGCACTACTTATTTACATTTCAAATGACTCATTTTAACTTGTTTCTGAGAAAAAAGTAGTCCTTACTTCGGCCAAACATGGTATAAAGAAAGATGTGGAATGAAGGGAATCCACAAGCAGATCTGGAACAAAAATCGAAAGATACCTGGAAATTCTAACGAACAAAAGATATCCTTTTCGATACTTTCCGTACCACCATTTTTCTTTCCTTAGTGTTCTACGAGGTCGATGCAAATATTATACGATACACAGACTATGGTACATGTATATACTGACACTACGAAATTCAGCTTTCTTGTATAAAAATACAGACGCATAACTAGTCAGAGAGACTGTTTTTGTGAATAGTGTTAAGGGATTAAGGGAAAATGTTGGAATTGGGAGGAGGGAGTTGCTATCCGAAGGCGTTGGTGGGAGTGAATGTGGGTCTTGCCTGCGTTGATGGGGTGATTGCAGCCGTTGCTTTCTGTCAGGTAATTCTTACTCTCAGTTCTTCACTTTTCGAGATACATATTGAGAGATGCATTGCTAATTTGATGATAAAACACGTTGGGTTTTTTGGGTGATAGTTAATTTTTGGTAGAGGGTTCGTGGACTGGAAATCGTGTGAAGATATCCAATAGTTAGTTTTGGTGAGAGGAAGAGATTTGAATTCTTTTCCCCTTTTCTGTGAAAAAATTGGATTTTACTTCTGGTTTCTTAGTTTAATTGGCTGATGGATGACAATGCGGCAAGAATATTAAACAATGATGTCTGAATGAAATGCGATGACCTGTTTCTGAGTTCAAGAATCGATGTGGCCTAGGCCGTCATACTAATTCTCTGTAGACATTTTAATTTGGGAATCACGCTCTATGTTATTCTTCGGTATAATTTATTTTGTTTCTGCCTTTGATCTTTTGACATGTTTGCATGTTACTGCCTTCATTACTGCTTTTAAAGATATACCACTTTGATTAGATTCAAGATTATTGGTGGTTTCTTTCTTTTTTTTGTACCAGTTGGTGAGGATTCATTCAAGGAACTCACATCTTGGCTGGACGCGTCAAAAAGTAAGAAGCTGTTCCATTCACACAACACATTCTCCTTTATTTGCCTGTCAACAGTATGTGCACTATATTTTGCAACCGAAGTTGGAAATTGCAGAACATTATCTTGAGTGAGTTTCTTTAGTTACTGGATAAGATGGACCGTAATGAAATCCTGTGATGTTTATCTGTGTTGCTATATTCTAGTGTTTGTCTCAAGTCTTGTCACAAACAAGAAAAAGGAAAAAAAAACTAACACATGTTAGTGTAGGTGCACGATGACCATTCAACGATTAGATTATTTCCAAACTTACCTTGCGAAATGTATGATTTCATATGAATTCTCTTAAATGTCCGAGGAACGATTCTATTATTCACAAGATATGCAATTTGGGACTGTGGTTTTTAATTGAAAATACTTCGAAAATATCTTTCTGTGATTGATGTTCTTTTTGTGTTACTCTGTAGTTTCTGCCTTTCTGTATTTCCTTTTCATTTCAGACGAAGTTCATTAGAATGTTAAAGTACACAAGTACACTAAAAGCCTAGTCCAGAATGGGTCTTGGACTCAGGATCTCTTTTCCAAGAAGGGTGTTGGACATGTATTTTGTTGCGAATGTTTGTTTTTCATTTTCTGATAGAAGATTTTTCCCTCTGGATTTCTTGAGTTTGAACTGCATGCACCTCTCAATTTTGCAACTTGTAACATATGCGTATGGTTCATGATGGTGCTAGTCTAATAGATAGACAACAGAGCATATTTAGATGCTGACCTATTGGTGATTGTGATTTAAGATCAAATTTATATGGTTTTAAAATGGCTGTTTATTTTGTTTTATCAAAGTGTAAATCTGATAAAATCGTGTCTTAAATTGCAGGTGTTTCATCTAATGATTGGATCCTCTAATTTGGGTGAGAATTTAGTATTTTTAGAAATGTTGTTTTCTCAGACCTTTCAATTGATGCAGCCATTGATACTAACAATAAATGGCAAATGAAACATATAACCTGACCACCGCAAGTGATACTGTTTCTCTGTTAATTATTAATTTGAAAGCCCTGAATTTACATAATATGTGTTTATGTCTGTGGTGCCTCTAAATTAAGTGCAAAACGATTCTTGAAAACCAAATGATTGGAAATTTGAATGCCACAGTAATAATCATGAAGAATATGGGTTTGGAAAGAAAAAAAAAATCTGTAGCCAGTGTTTTATGGGATACGAGGCATTAAGCAAGGCAGAATGCTTTCCTGGATTATTTAGATGTTACAAAAAATTAGAATAAAGCAGGCTTGAGAACTTCTTCACTAAAATTTAAGTTATTAGCGCATATTTTTTGGGCCTTATTACGTTAACATTCTCATCAGCAGTACCTATGCATGTGTGTTTAATTTTAATCTATTTAACCAACGAACTTAAGCAATTCAACACGAACAACTAAAGAAGAAAAGAAAGGGAGGGCAGAGAAGAAGAGAGATTTTGGAGGGAGACTTGTAATTATATTCAATGATTAAAATTATTTCTCATTACAAGTAAAGAGTTTCTTTATATAGAGTCAAAATTAGGGTTAATAAGGAAATCTAGGGTTTCTCAACAAAGGAAACCAAATAAGTTGTCTTACAAGAAAATAAGAAAATGTTATAAAATCCTAATTGATTTAATTTCTCATACATCTAGAATATACGTTCATGTTGCATCATTTCTTCCCAACTGAAAAGAACTCAACTCCGACCTTGTATAATTCAGATAGGCATCCAAAAACTTTGCATTCGGCTGATGAAAAGTATCTTCAGTAATTCTAGTAGCATCGTTAAGTGGACGAACCTTCCAACACACCAAAACCCCATGAAAGCCATCATCCTGTGAAGCAGCAGTCTGATTGTTGAGCACCTTATTGACGATCTCTTGAAGTGAATGTGTGGTCACAGATGCCCGTGAGGCAGCCAAGGAGCCCGTCTTGTTGAAATATTAGATGAAAAAATTGGAGGCTCGAACGCGCCTTGATAAGGATATAAATATGTTATATTTAATACAGGAATAATATTTAAATACGTCGACAAATCAAGTAGATAAGCATTAGTTTCAAGCTGTTTAATAATAGGGCAATGTCCAAGTGATCTAGTACAAAGTTTTTAGTAGCATGTTTTGAAAAATATTTAGGTGCTAGTCTTATCATTACATAATTGCCAACATTAAACTTTTTATTCCTACAATTTGATTTAGCGGTTAGTTTATATTGTCGTTACTTAAAGAAATTGTAATGTTTCTCATAATCGAAGTTGTGAATGTGATTAACAAAAGCTTGATCAGAGGCAATGCGATGAAAATCAGTGGGCAAAGGAACAAGATCAAGTGGTTGACTTGGGATGAGTTCTAGATGACCTCTATGATCGTTAGATCTACTGGCAAAATTATTTTATGCAAACTCAACAGTTAGCAACACAAGATCCTAATTACTCGATTCAACCCCAACTAAGTATCGAGGTAGGTTACCTAGACTATTGTTCATCACTTCAGTTTGACCATCGATCGAGGGTGGAATGTGGATGAAAACTTAAATGTCGTCCCAAATAATTTTCACGGTATTTTTCAAAATTAACTAGCAAACTTAATAGCATGATCAGATACAATAGTGACCGGGAGGCATGGAGGTGAACTTCTTTAAAGAGCAACTTGGTGACATGGGACTCTTCAGTAAACTTGGGATAGAATGAAATGTGCCATATTAAAGAAAGTATTCACAACCACGAAAATGGAATCATGACTTCTAGCAAATTTAGGTAACCCGAGAACGAAATCCATACTAAGGTTATACTAAAGAGAAAGAGGAACATAGAGAGGAGTATACATCTTAGAGTTTTGACATTGAGTCTTGTCCAAATGACATGGGCAACACTGAGAAATTATGTGAGCAATGTCTTTCTTAAGTGAAGGCCAATAATCGATTGTCGACTAAGGTGACAATATTATCTTGAACAATATGACCAGCTAGACCCCCTGCATGTAGTTCCAGACGAGAAAGTCACAAAACGAGGTATGAGGGATAAACAATTTGGTTCCTTTGAAAAGATAACCATCTTTAAGCAAGAAAGTAAAATGGTCATATGATGGAGTAACTAAGGGTTCTTGAAAGATGATGCCAAGTCAGGACAACTTGGAATATTGTCCTTTAATCACTTAAATCCCACCGCAATAGTGCTAATAAAATGAATAAGAGTATAAGTCGCTTAGTTTTCGATCCTAGATCGGTGGTGAAGAACAAAAGTGTACTCTTGAAGAAACTCGATCCACTTAACAGTCGTTCCCTTGAATTGCCCTAGCAATTAAGGTAACAAAGAACCCAATGGTCTGAACAAACTCTCCAGGGAATAAATAATATCATGAATGATGGACAACGACGCAGAACTCTTTGTCATAAGTAGAATACTTTTGCCAGTATTATTTATTTTCTCACTAAAATAAGCAACGTGGTGACCATCTTGACTTAAGCCACCACCTATATCGACACAAGAAGCATCACAGGCAAACTAAAAATGTAGAAAGATTAGGGTGGCATAAAACGAGAGCCTCAATCAACTTTTGCTTAATGGAGAAGAAGGCATTTTAGCCTGAAAGGGTTCCAACAAAAATTCCCTTTTTTTCACACTTGATGATAGGGCTGGTGAGAGAACTAAATCCTTGAATGAATCTCCTATAGAAGGAAGCTAACTCATGTAAGCTACGGGCTTCAGTCTACATTGTAGGTTCAGGCCAATCATGAATAATAGAGATTTTAACTGGGTCAACAAAAATATCCTGGGCGAAAATGATGAACCTGAAGAAGAGTACTTGTAATTATAGATAGGAATATTTTTGGAGGTTAGCATACATTTCACTGAACAAATAGCAAGGAAGACTTGTCGAAGGTGATCCATGTGTGCAATTGACTATAAATCAAAATGTGATCAAAATACACAAGAAATTTCCCGATAAAAGGTTGCACGACATAGTTCATGATCCACATAAAAGTACCAGGCTCATTTAGAGGTAGACATGGTTCCATTTGGTTCTGGTTCCAAGAGAACCGAACCATGAACCAATAGTTTTTTTTTTTATAATGGACTCAAATGGCTTTTTTAAGATATGGACCCAAACTAGAACCGAACCATTCGGTTGGGTTTGGTTTTAGTTTCATTTATTAAATTTTTAGACTTGCGCTATTTCCGTAAGTTAGTAATATATACCTAAATAAAAAAAATGCACATTAAACATTCGATAAGTTCAAATTATCAATCATCAAGATTACAGAAGTCCAAAATAATAAAATATAGTCATAATTTGAATACACAAATCAATTTTCATTCCCATACAAAAGATTGTCTAGTAAGTATAACAATGATTCATAGGCACAACCCCATAATAAAGAATAAATTATGCAAAAATGTATAGTCCACTTTTATAGACAACCATTAACCGTTTAATTCTTCATGAATGCGTATTGGATTTTCCTCTATTTTTGAAGAACACAAATGATTCATCAAATAATCAAGGTGAAAAAATTGTTTAAAGGCTTTTTAAGTGACTGAGCAATTCTAGTTTCTGATCTTGAAAGTGTATCCTCCACTGACGTGAGAAAATGCGGTGCCGATGTTTCGCGGAGTTGTGTAAATTGAAAAGAAGTGAAAAAGAAATTTTTCAAATGAATACCAAATTAGGGTATACACAATTAATTAACTGTCTCTAAGGAGCCTAAATCAATTAATGGACTGTCTCCGATGAATACAAAATTAGAGTCTCCACTAATTAATATATAAAAGATAAAATTAAAAATTAAGTTTGGATCTGGTTCTCAGTTCTAGAACTAGAACAGAACTAGAACCAAAAACCAAATGGTTCTCAGTTTGAAGAATCGGGATCATTAAATTTTTCGTAGAACCAAACTGTTTGATCTGGTCTGGACATTTTGTCTACCCTAGACGCATTGGACATCCCAAAAGGCATAACTAACCACATTCATACAAACCATCCTGAATCTTAAGTGTTGTCTTTCATTCATCCTCTTATTTAATCCTAATTTGATTATAACCACTTTGTAAATTAATCTTCAAAAACTACAAAGATCTTATCAGCTCATCTAACATTTCTTTAAGACGCAATGTATGAAAACGATACTTAATAATGATTTTGTTGATGACGTGACTAATGACAAACATGCGTCAAAAGCCATCTTTCATAGAGGTAAGTAAAATAGGGACCGTACAAAAGCTAAGGCTATGATGAACAAAACATAGTAGAGCCTAAATTTGTTTATTTAGTAAAGCCCATTCTCATGACCCTCAAGCTCAAAGTCCTTAAGGGACAAAGTTAATTCCGAGCATCTACAACGTCCGTGGATTTTGATATGGGCGTTGGTTTTCGCTGGGTTTAAGGACTTGGTCGGAAGAAGACGAATAGGCATGTTGTTATGCACAAACTCATAAGTGTTGTCACGCCCTAGGTGCTTAACTAATTGATTTAATATCTCCTACACCTAGAAAAGTTGCATCACCTTTTGTCTTGAAGTTGTTTGTTGCCTATGATCTCAATTATATGTCTTGGAAGATAGTTGAAGTCCTTATTTGCGTCACATGAAGTCTAATGAAATATAACTTTTCACTGGCAGGGTATTTCTTTTATTTTGTCTTAAGTCTTCTTGCTGCTTGCAAGGGTTGGCTTTGCTGGTCAAACTCCTGTGGCTTCATTGTCATGGGTAGACAAGTTCTAATCCTCGACCTTCTTGAGTCGTTATAAAACTTTCGATTGACAATTTAAAGGTTGCTTAAACTAGAAGATATTTTTGCAGCTTTCCCCAAAATTCTGTTCGTCGCAGCATTTCTTCTACTCTTGTCATTCTGGTAAGTTGTTCTCTTTTTGTTACTCGAGAATTTGAATGCTTTGTTTTCAACATGCGCTTTAATACACAGCATTGTGGATTTAAATTTACTGGATGTTAAAAATTTGCTCGTCTGTAATGTCGAATCTGTTGTTACCCATCAGCATTTTGCTTCTGTTTGAATAAACAGATGATACAAATTAAATATTAATATAATATGATTGTGATGTTCATTGCAATATAGTTGCTGTTAAGAATATAATATAGTATATAAGACAAAGTTAATGTCGAATACAACTTTTTTTTTGATATCCAATTTAGTTTGACGGAGGACTGATTTTGTGGACGTTAACTGATTGCAATCATTATGTACAGTGTTAGGTGGCCAGTATCCATTCGCTCGAACTGGCACTGTTCCTTTATTGAAAATTACGTTAGGACCTTATATTTGAACAATCTAGTAAAGTAGATAGTTTTCCATATAAAATTATTTTTTGCAACTTTATTTTCTGCTCTAAATTTAGATTTTTTATAGAACCCGAGTTTTTCAGAAGTTGGTTTCTATGCTTGAATTCATTTATTTGCGATGGAAAAGTTTGAAATTACGTTGTTTACTTTCTTAACCAACTCTGGATGTCTAGGATATCGTTGGTCTTTGATATATGCTAAAAATTGCAAGTTGTGCTGGGTTATACTCTTCTGCCTCATCATGTGACAGTGGAACTGTCATTTGATGGACGCATACCTGATACCTCTGAAGAGTTAATTCAATATTCAATACTCATTTGATGCTAAATTGTGATAAAGTTATTGATTTCTGAAACTAAAAGATAACCTTCAATGGGAATGGTTTCTAGGGTTGACCTTTGTCATCAGTCAAATGATGATGATGAGGAGGATGAAGGATATAGTCCCGGAGATAGCCTGCTGGAGAAGAGGAGAGCTGATTCTAATACCAGTGGTTGCAGAAGATGTTTCTCCTTTCGGGCGATCCATACCGGAAGCAGGCAAAAAATTGTGATTTTGGTATTGGAGCATTAAAACTTTTGTATACATTCATTTTCCGTTCCTTGGAAACACTATAGTTTTGTTTTCTCATCCATATTTTAGTTTATCTAATAATGAATTTTTACAGGTTACTGTGATATTTTTTGCAATAATGATAGCATGTGCTGTGGTAATCTGGATTGGCATGGGACGGAATCAGATTGATTCTGAAGTCATTGCTCAGGCATGTACGCATGTGCCTTTGGTTTCTTTTTATTATCCTATGTTTTTAAACAAATGCTATGATGTGGCTTCTCAATCTTAATTGCGACATTGTAAGCCAACACATATATAGAATTTTATACATTTTTTGAATGGTATTATAGTTAATGGTTTCAATTATGGGAAAATATACCTGCCATGTTATCACAGGTTGTGCTGTAACATATTAAGTCCTGCTGCACAGGCATCTTTGTAATTGAACTACTCTTTGGTCTTGCAGTATTACATTGATATACAGTTATAGTACAACTTTATGGAATCTAAGATGCGTCATCTTTGTTTTGTAATTTCTCATGAGTGAAATCCCCTTTGGTGTTACTATTCAGTACTGTTTTGTATGCATGTACTATGGTATAAAATAAGTCATATGACTAGTTGAGCAATTCAGTTATCAGTATGCTCCCTCCTCCTCCCTTCAAGATTTAGAATTTCAAAAGACGAAATAGAAAGACCTAAAGTTCGCTCTTTAGCTGATTAAAATTTAAAAACAGAGACTTCTATTGGGTTACGAGTAACTGAACCATATAAATTTCCTCACTGATTGGTTTTTAATAAGATTTGACCTAGCAATGGTTAATTATTTCTGTTCATAGTGGAAATTTGCCCTGTTAATTTTATTGGTTCATTGTCTTAGAAGTTGGATCTTTCTGTTCACATGATGTGAGATGTTCAAAGCAATTCATTTTGTTCTTATTTGGTCCGTATGTTGTTACTGAACTGTAGGCAAATGCCTTTAAATGGCAACCTGTTCAAGTGACAATAAAATTCTTTTAACCAGTAATTCTCGTTTGAAAATGTATTACCTTTTTCTCTGTGTGTTTGTGTGTGTCTGTGTGTGGTCAGGGTTGATGAAGGTGCAATTTGCAAAAATCTTGCAGGTATACGTAGATCTTTTTGCCATTGCAGTTCTTTTCCTGGGAGGAGCCTTGGCATGCTATGGTGAGTGCTTATGATATTTATCATTTTTTTTTCTTTTTCAGTATATTAATTGTTTTTTTATCTACCCTTTATGCTCATATTTTCTGAAATTTTAGCTTCGGAAACCCATTTAGATTAGTCTCATGGTTTAGGTTGAGAGAAGTGGATTGACGGGATATATATTTATATGGGCAGGAACTTTACTTTTTTTCTTTGATGAAGCTAATTTTTAATGAATCTTAAACGTGTATATGTCGTCAATATGATTCATCTGACAATGACCAGCCGGTGGTGATCAATTCTAAAACCATTTTGCTTACAATAAAATGACGCGTGTAAAAACTGGAAAGAATAATGAATCCGAAGGCCGAAGCCAACAAGTTTGTTGCCAATGCACATTATGGATTGTTCCTTATAACATTTTGGCAGACATTTCTGTCAATCAATGACATCAATCAAGTAAGAAAAAAATTAAGAATATGCTTAAGAAAGCATCAATACATGTCTAAGGGTACCAGATTATCCCCATCAAAGTGAGAATTGTCTGAAGTACTTGTTCTTTCTTATTTTTATCTCCGCTCTTATAATCCAATTTTAATTTTTTTATCCTCATATCTTGTAATCACTCTGATTAGGAGTTAGAATAAAAAATTTACTCTATTATTCTTAAAATGATTATATATAAAACCAGAGTAGAGAGGAGAGTCAAATGAAATTCTAGTTGTTAGCTATGCTCAATTGAGGCAACTGCTGCATGACCAACGTCTGGAATTTCAGACATGGTAGTTGAGAGAACCTAGTGTAAGTGATGTAAAGATTCTTTCAGTTGGACATGATTTCCTTTTTGATTAATTTTTTCTACCCAGACGAATATCTGAATCTCGTGCTGCTACATAATTTCATTGCACCGGAACCTAAAGAAAGTATGATTGGAGGACCTCTGGATTGAAATTATTTTGGGAAGGCACTGCTCATTCTTGACCATAATTACAAACACCAATATATTTATTATTAACGCTTGCATAGGAGTTCCTCTAGGATTATCTTAAGTTCGTTTCTACTAATGCTTCTCTTTTGTTTTACAGGGCTTATATTGTTCTTGAAAATGAGAAAAGTGAGATCTGAGCGTGCCTCATCAGAAATGTGGAAGGTGAGTTACTCGATTGTACTCCGGGAAATTTTACTTTCTCTAGAAAAAATAAGATGCTTTACATTACGTTTAGTGAGAGGAAATCATCGAAAATAGAAGCTAATAGTTAGCTTCATGCCTATTAGAGTACATTTTATGCTGTATAGATTTCTTTTGTGAGCGAATTCCATTCATATTTGTCCCATACATGTTAAATCTGTTGTGTATGGTCATGATTTGTGAATAAATTTCAGTTAGTCTAGAAATATTAATTTCTTTTTCTTTTATATTCTTCTTTTGGCAACGAGTGCGGAACTATTTCTTCATTTGCTTATGGTCATAATATTTTTTTTTTTTTTTAAATACACTTCGCTTTTTATAGGTTGCAGATAATCTGCTGCGATAGTGGTATTGGTACTGTGCTAAATTAATTGTTTTTCTACAACATATTTTGATGTGTATAGGTTGCAGGTTTGTCCATTGTATCTGCTGTATGTTTCACATCAAGTGCTCTTGTTACCATATCTACAAATATACCTGTAAGTTTCTCGGTGATTCTGTAGCAAGCTGTCTCCCATTCCTGTTTTCAATGGACGGAATTTCTAATCAAAAGATTATCAATATTACAGCTGATTTATCATTGGCATCAAGAAGAGATAGACGGTGTTTATACCTCTTTTCTACTGGTTCTATATTATTTCATAGGTATTTGTTTTAACATCATACAATAATTTAAACTGGAAATCTTGAACCGTGTCATTTTTTTGCGTATTTAGTATGCTATTCTAGATGGTAATGTTATCTTCCTAACCATTTTGAATGAAAATAATACCTGAGTGTCTATTATCATTGTGATTGTGATTCAACCAGCAATGTTAATGTAGGTTGTTTGGTTCACCTTTATGTTTTAGGCATTTTTTTATTTTTTTTGGGCAATGGATGTTGAACCAAGAAAGTTGGAGATAGGGAGTAGGTAGTTTTTTGTAATGGCCTCCTGAATCATTGAATTGCAAAGGCCATGCAGTCAAACTTCAGTAGTCTGGATTGTTAATATTTCCTTTCGCTATTCTTGATGTAAAAATTTCTAAAATAGATTTGCCACTGTGATTAAAACAACCTAGTTCATATGATATGCGGAACCTCCCCTTCAAATTGCAAGTTGATATAGATATCTGGAAGTCTTGATTATAATTATGAATATTTGAGTATAAATTTGAATCATGTGACCCATGAAAAAGATAGGTATTCATATGCTTTCTCATAAGATTGACTTTAGAACAAAATGTTGAAATTTGTTTCCCCTTTAGAGAGGGTAATTAGTCAAGATTCTCTTGCATGTTATAAAATTGACTTTAGTTATTATTGAGATTTTTCTCTTTAATTAATGTGTGTTCAAATACAACCTTTTCTAGGTTCATCAGTGCCCTCAGCCTTCGTACTATGGGTAATGAGAGAGCTCCCACCTCCGCTTATAACTAATCGAGAGCAAGAATCAAGAACAATTACTTTCATCAGAGACGATTCAATGACAATACATCCACAGAGCTGGACTGCTGCAACAAGCATGTCAAACCAGGTTATCCTCTAATGTTCACTCTTGTATAAATTGGTTTTATGGCTTTCCTGCAATATCAATGATTGCTTCATAGTTTTGCATATCTTTGTGCTTTTGACATGGAACCACACTTCTTCCTATTGATTTCATAATAGTTGGAAGGGTGGAGATGTTTGTAGGGTTTCAAAATCTGTGGAACAAAGGAACACTCAAAACTAAATTGATTTAAAAAGTAATCTTCGATACCAGAAAATTATTGATTGAGATTTGCCGTGATGAAGCTATATTTCAGTTACAGTAATATATTGCATTGACCAGAATTAATATAGTGAGAGACTACTAGACGGGATGATGAACAAGATTTTAGTTCTTTTTTCTTAATTTCCAGTATCCATTCCTTTGTACCAAACATGCCATTCATGTATCTTCATTGTGGGCTTGTCGGTTTTATCAGTTGATTAGGGTTTTACATGAATGTAGGTATCAAGAGCAAGTCCCATATGAAATATTGTCTAAATTTTGTTCTGCAACATTTTACCGGAAGCGAGGATATGGAGAAGGATGCTGAAACGAGGAGTACTGTGACCGATAGCATGAGAGGAGAAGTAGCTTGAATGCGAGCTTTACGTAGCATTCAGAGTTCAGCCACGACTGCTATTGCCATGATTCTGACAGCTTTTCTCTTGTATATATATTAACAATAGTTGAAACTAAATCGTATGGAGATTTATTTTTAGTAATATCTACCTCTTATCTTTCAACGTTACCTCGTTTACTCTCGATTTTTTTATTTTTAATCTCGTATATAAAAAGCCTGAGCTGGTCGAGTTAATTGGGCTTTGTTTGGCATCCACATGATGTCTACTGTATTGTAAATTATCTTTAGTGCTTCATAATACAGAAAGTTGCTCATGTTGTAGTAGAAGTAATTCTCACCTAATTTTCAATTTTCATTGATAATTTTTCTTCCCTCCTTTTTTTTAAAATTAGCCAAACATGCATTCTCTGAAAATAATGAGTGAATGACTCAACACTAATTTCTACAGCTCAACAGAGGGCTATATGAATTATTTAATGCATAAAATTCTGTACTTCGTAGGTGAATGGACAACAAGAATTAAGCTAGTTTGACAGCCTTGGAGGTGTCAAAATCGTGGTTATTGATTTGAACACGTGTTGTTAAAATTAATGATAAAATTGTTTACCATGTTAAATAGTATAAACAAAGTTGTCAATCATGGTATAACAGGCATGTCTGAGAGAATGAAATCTCTGATAATTCTGTTACCTATGAGTTATGAAAATTCCTACATTTAAACCAAATTCTTTCTGGTTTTAGTAGTAATACTAGTAGTTTTGGAAAAATCTCGTCGAAGGCACGTGCTGTGCACCATATATATGATACAACTTCTAGCCAAATACCAAGAAAATTAATGCTCATTTCCTAAGCGGCTTCCTGGATAGCATCATCCTGTTGAGAAAATATAAAAGAAAAAGAATAGACTCGTGGTCGTGCATTGTGAGTAAGCCCCTCTTTATTTAGCCAAAAATCTATTTTTTTTAGTAAATTTTAATAAAAGTTAATAAAATGTGTAGTTAAAAATTAATAAAAGTAGTGAATCCCATAAAATATACGGTTAAAATCAATTATTAATTTTGATGAAGGTTAATTGCGCGCTTTTAATGAATTAAGGATTTTTCTTTGTTGAGTTTTTCACATCAGTGTACCTCAAAATTTCTAGTTAAAAGCCTTTTATTTAGTTCCAAGAAATTGAGAAAAAAAAAAAGAAGGAGTTTCGCTTCACGAACAGGGCCATATCCGAGACCATTAGCATTAGTTTCCCTCTCACCAAAGCTATAATAATGCAGATAAAGCATTTTGGAATAGGCATGGTAAAACATTAAGGGCATACTGGAACTTCGAGTTGGATAAAAATCGACAACAAAATGTGCGAACTCTTCTTAAATTCAGTATTCTCAGTTTCAATTCAACGTACTAATCTTTGAACTGGACTAATAAACATGATTTGTTTTACTACAACATAAAAAGCCAAAGAAATGGATAACGAAATGATGATTTATTATAAGATATTTTTATCAAGTGGAGACTAATTAAGAAACAAAGTTCTTGAACCAGCATTTCACGCAGTCAAGAAGGAATAAATATTTCCTCGTCGGTTTTCTGAAGCAACACGGTAAAGACAATGCAGTAAGGGGACGAGCATAATTAAGGGGGGAAAAAGTTACAACCTTTCCTGTTATAGTGCATCCACATGAATTATCAAATGTTTGAGGCTCGTATGCAGGTCAAGTAGAACAAAACCTTCAAACTGCTTGCATTTATGCAGATCATCAACTGCATCACATATCACACTGAGTGAGTGAGTTCTTACAAACTGATCCGTTTGATAAACCATAGACAGCGAATTTCAATGAAATAAATTAGCAAGGAATTTTCCATGTCTTCAGTTTTGACTTTTCATTGCCATCAAAAGTTACACAATAGGAAACTAAATTCATTACGCAGTCTAGACGCAACATGGTGCACCCTGTTCCAAAACCGTGTGCCTGGGGATGTGACGGTGGCAAAAGTAGTGTAACGAAATAAAATAAAAAAACATCTTTTTCATAGTATATATAATAATATTGATAAGTGGATACCTCTTTCTGGGCCATCACGTAAATAAAAACAAAAGTTAAAAAACTTAACACACATGAAAAAGTTAGAAAACTTAACATACAAGTTAGAAAACATACAATTCAATCAAGGAACCACATCAAAACCTCATCCAGCCAGCAAAACACACACGGAAATCCAACCCCGTGTCTTCCTGGTTCAATAAAAAAATCAGGACCATGTGCATCCAAAAGTTAATCTCAAAATAATTTTTTGAAAAAATAGAACAGCTTTGTGAAGCTTTTTTCAAGAAAAGAGATCCCAAATTAAGATCAGCTTATTGAATCCTGTTAAATTCCTTTTTACTAAAATTAACTTTCATTAAAACTTGCTGAATGTGATTATATTCGATATCATTTTATGAATGTGAGGAAGTTTACCAAACTGCACAGTTACTTGTGAAATTACCAAAATTAGGTGCAAAAATTGAAAGGCTATGGGCCTCTGAACTACTAGCTCCACACCACAATCCCAGTTTTTTCCTTATTAACAAGAGGGATGTTCAACAGAATAGGTATCACTACAATATAAAAGAGGCTAAAACTTAACTGCCACATGTTGCGATTTCCCATCGTCGTACTTCCAAGTTTTGTTTTTCCAGTTACCTGCTTTCTTCTTCACATACAACTGCAAGTGTTGGATATGTGTAGGATTTTTATTAAAATTGTGTATCAGCTAGAATAAAATAATTTGGGATATAACTTGCACATAGATGTTTTAGGAATTACCATTGTAGTGTGCGTTACAAAAATTCCTTTGCTCTTTGATCTCCTTGATTCCACATTCAAGCCTCCTTGTTCCTTGTTTGATTTTCTTGATTTTTATCTTCAAACCTTTTGGCCTTCTGTAGTGTTCTTCAAGAACTCAAAATAAACTGTAGGGTAGTTTCTTTGTGTGTGGGCACAAGAAATTATTTGCACATATTAATTAAACTACCACCAAAATGTACGTGCCTTGTGTAGATTTGTTTCACAAGTATTCCAATCACAAAAGAACTCTCTCTTTTCATACTTATCCAAATCATAACCTCCATATCTAGATGGCACATGCAAGACACATTCCGATTTAATTAATTATATTACTACAGTTAATAATAAATTATAACTCTTATAATTTATCCGGTTCTTATTTTGAAGCCACTAAAGAGACCAAACGGACCCAATTAAATCAAGCTCCAATAAATTAATCTTGACCCAATCAACTCTTGATTGGTGTAGATAATTTATTAATCACACTCTATTCCACTAAAAAAAAGTGATTGCGCTCTTGATTTAATTGAAATTACTGAAGCTACAATAATTATATCCTCTGACAAATTGCTCTTATATGTTACCCCCGTTAATCACGTTGACCAAAAAAAAGACTATTTTCCAAATATGCATTAAATCCCCAATCTCATTTTCTATTTGACAG
>CAIGRK010110519.1:0-19057 GCA_903798315.1 Fraxinus greggii
TATACAAACCAAAATATAATTTGGACATGCCACCCGGCGCTTCTAACGCATGTCGGTATCGCGGATGGAAAAAAAAACGATAAACCCAATACCCGCGAGGGCCCACCCCAAATGGGGCTAGGATTACCTGCTTAATCGGGTATTCGGGTAGGGGATGGGGGGGTACGGGTAGTGGGTACCCCGCCCTGTTCAATTTTTGTTTTCTTTTAGAATTCAATACTTTAAATGAAAAATTTAACGAAATTTCATTAGTTCTAATAAAAAATGGCAACTAAAATTATCTAAAAAACATGACAAATAATAAAAGTCTTAGTTTACCAAATATATTTGAATAATTTAACTTTTAAAAATAAACAAAAAATTAAAAAATCTTTTGAACAAGCCATCCCTAGTTGACAATGTGTCAACAGCATATCCAGTTGTACAAAACCAAAAAATCTTTTGAACAAGCCACCTAGTGTTCTTGACAAATATGAGACATCGACTCATTGGCATTGAGATGGTGTCAGTGCATCCTAGGCTTTAACATTTTGCAGTTTCGTGTTAATGTACAAAATTTTCATAGAAACGAAAAACTCACCCATTTCTAACATCCTCAAACAAGTTATTGACATAAGAGGCAATTCCTAGACTGTTGATCCATAGGCGAAAGCATCTCTCCTCTCTAGATATTAGTTCATCATCTGTCATCATCTCTGCGAAAGAGATTTTTTTGTTGTCCGTAGATAAACCATTCCTGGTAAACAAACACTTCCTTATAACATTTCCAAACATGTGGTTAAAAAATATAAGAGCAAGATCAATTTAAAAGAAAAGCAGATAAATTTTTCTGAACAGTTTTACTACTCCTAAAATAAGCTTAGTAGCAGTAGAGATTCTTTAACTGTGTGAGCTACCAATCAGAAGTGACTTGTTTGTAGTTTATAGGTGTGATTATCTGAAATTTACTTTTGAGCATTCCAAAATAGCTTTTAAAGAAGGAAGTATTATGTTGATTGATAATGACCTTCATCCCAAAATACTCCTGTAAAATAATAGCAGCAGTAAATTTCGAGGTAGGAAATTTATGTGTAATGCAATGTAATAGTGAAATGGTTGAACATTTCTAAGAGCTTCAGAGGCATGCATAGATAGCAGATATAGAAAGAACATGACTTGCGAAAACAATTTCTACTTAGTCGTGGCAATGAAAGTTCATCATTGCTCCTTTTCTGTCCAATAGATACATAATTTCATTGCCCAAGACATGTAGCCATACAGTAAAAGAATAAATAGCTGTCAAAATAAAATATCTCTGCTTACCATAATCAATATAGTTAATTTCTCACCTCTGGTGGAATATCTGCGCAACAAATGCAAGATTTAAATTGGCCGAGCCTTCAACTATATCCTTTGGAGATATATATCTTTTGCAGTCCATTCTCTCTGCATGATCAAGAACCAAATTAGCCCTTTCAGTTGCATCTTTGGCGTCTAAGGTGGCAGGGCTGCAGTGCTCCGGCGCAAGTACATTAAGCAGGTAAGCATAAGCCTCCCCATCCTGAAAAACATAATCATGTGATATGGATGTAAAAACACTAAAAATAGCTATCAATTACAGGGATGAAAAGAACATAAAACTGTTCGCAATACTGGAATTCTAAGCAAAAGGATAGTATGCTCCCATTATAATGCATTTACAAGAAAAGCAGCAGCCAAAAGGGATATGTCGGCCCCAAAACATTTTCTTCAAACTAAAAACTAACCTTCATGTCCAATACAGACAGTAATTTAAGTTATTACAAATAATTATTCTTGATAGCCACAAACATAGATAAAAACTTCCAGGCCCTCTAAAGAATTTAGTTTATGTCCTCAGCAACATGTAGGAAATTCTTGCACTTTGATACCCAGCCACGCCATAGCAGAATACAAGATTAAGTTTCAACAAAGACGTACCTTCACGTCTGAAGAAAAATTTGTTACAGTTTTCTTGTAGCCTGCTTTCTTGAGATGGAAATTCATCCATTTCAGCAAGACTTTTTCTGGAGCTAGTCCCATAAGCTCCTCAACATCCTGGAAATATTGCACACACCTTATTAAGTTGTACCTATTGGGCTGAATTCCAACTTACATTTTCGGTAAGGAACAAAATTGTCATTGTTAATGTATCAAGATTTGAAGGGATATCTTGTCAATTACATTGTTGTCTTCTACCAGTTCTACCAGCTGGGGTGTCTTTCTGAGGTTGAGATCTGCCAGTAGTTGAATCTGAAATGCCGCCAACAAAAGCAATAGGAAGTTAAGGGATCAGTAAAGGTCCACTAGTAAACCTAAACTTACTTAACGCTGTGCAGTGTGCATCGATATATAAAGCAATATTCCTCTTTCCGCCTCTTTTTCTTCTTTCTCTGCTATAGAGAAGTTATAAAATGTAATAAAGACTAAGGAACTAACCTTTATTATTTGAGAAATTAGCCCGAGTAGCAAATGAGGCTGAAAATATTGAAAAGATTATATAAAAATTTGACAGCCAAATAATATCCATATTATGCACACTTATTAGCAAATTGGTTCCACTCACTCTTCCTTCAACCAAGTCCTGAGTACCAATATTGACCACTGTACAGCCAATGGCTTTTGCTGAGTTGAGGCAAAGTGTGTGATTCTCATTTCTTTCCCATGGATTAAGTACCCGTTTGGTGTTAATAGCCCGCTCATCTATTGTCCCCGGTACAGCAACATTGATCAGCTTACTGCATAAGGCCACAGGACATCAAACCACGACTAGGGAAAAAATCAAAATTCAAGGCATGTAAAAATGGAACAACATGAAGCCCCTGTGATTAAATACCATAGTAATACTCCATCTTTTGCAAGATCAAATAAAGCATTTGAAGAAGGATCAATGGGAAGGAACTGCTTCAAAAACGGGTCATCTCTGAGGTAGCTGTTGATATGAGCAACATATGAAGCCTTCTCGGAGTCATTGATAGTGTGAAGAAGGGTGGTTATGGTGGCCTTGAGAAACGATGACGATTGTTTTGAATTCCCCACTTTAGCATTAGATCGACTTTGTAAATCTAAATAGATCTGCTCATCAAAAGCATCATATAAAATTGTTAGCAAAAGCACATCAAAACAAGTTAACATAAAGTTCCATCGAAATCATCATAATTCCTCTCCTCTCCACCAGTCATAATACAGCTAGAACCACTCTTCTGAGATATTCATATCATGAACATTGCTTTCATGTAGATAGATATCAGAGTTTAGCCAATGATGCATAGGATATAGGAAAATTCACCTTGAGGAAGCTTTCAAAATCAATCTCATTGGTAAAATCAGAATTTGATTCTCCCAATACACTCTTGATCTTCTCCTCGTTGAGCTTGTCACGGAAAGCCTTTAGTTTCGCCATCAAAGGTGGTAAATCCCCAACTGTAACTTTGCCATTCTGATTCTTTATAGATATGAACTAAAAACAAAAACAAGAACGTGAACATGAACATGAACATGAACATGAACCCCACATTTCAAACATCGATTCAGTACAAATGCACATTGGCCACTTGCTTCAATTGTTAGATTCAAGAACACCAACACAACAAAGCCCAAAAACAAGTTCCAAAATTCTCATTGCCAGATTCAACAACGGTGCAAAAGTTAAAACAAATAACATCAACATGGTTAAACGGAAGTTACTTTGGATTTGAGGCTCTGAAGTTGGACTTGCGTAAACTGGCTCTGAAGCCATTGATCGGACGCAAGAACTCCCACAAAACTAGACATCTCCTCGACGCCCCTACGCTTCCAAAATCACGGGGAAAATGATCGAACGCGCTCCAAAAATACGATTAATCAGCAATCCACGATTCTAAATCTTGTCTCGTTCCAATGTAGTATATATCCAACACTTCGACTTGTCTCCAATTATATCTTCACTTCCTGACAAATATAATCCCAAAAAATTCAATTTTTAAACAACTCATGGTTAAAATTCAATACGTCCACATGCAGGAAATATTTAATGGACATTTCAAGATTGAATAACTACATAGATTCCTTCAAGAGAAACCGATATTTCAGTAACTGGGTCTTCGTCGAATTACTTAACATCCTTTTATGGGCAATTCACGATTAGGCAATGACACAGGGCTATATACTTACATTGAAGAAAATCCGATATTTCAGTAACTGGGTTTTCCTTTTCTTCTTTTGTAAATTAATTTATGGTCTGTCAATATACATATACAATACATACATGTTTTAGCAATTGCTTCGGCGAAGAGCAAAGAGAAGAAATTTGGGCAGCGGACACGCAAAGACTATGAGGAGGAGAAACAAGAGCCAGTTAAGAGGCGACTGTAGAGAGGCCCATTTCGATACGACGAGATCTCCACGCGCTCTGTTTGTTGAACAGCTCATCGTCTAGTTTACACCTAGGCTATTTATATCGTCATTTTGTAACCAATTTTTTTAAAACATTTAGATAAATATCTCTGGCCCAATTAATTGCAACGAATTCCATTAAACATGTCATATTCGGAAAAAAAAAAATTTCACTTTACTCATTTGATTGCAATGTAAAAATGGAAACTAAATTTCAAAGTACAACCACTTTAAATTACACTTTCTTTGTGTTTCATGGAAAACAAATTCATATGAATTTTGTAGTTTTTTATTTTCCAACTAACATGGAATTAGAATTTCTTTCCACATTCACCTATCAAATGGACCCTTAATGAAAGAACCGAGGATGACACTTTTCCAAATTTCTGCCAAATTGTCACATAATTGTTAAGAAAATGTCTCTTTTCAAAATTTTAATGAAAATATGTTATCTTTTGTGCAGTTTTAATGAAATGTAGAGAATTACTTTGTTATTTTTAAATATTGAAGATCAATTTACTATTTAAACAATAAGTTCATGACTAACAATGCAATTTTTAGGAAAAGAAACCAAAAGGTGAGACAAAATGTCGCCTTGTATATTATCTCATTTGATTATTAATGATGGTGCTATATCTTCACAAAATAACGTCTCGAGAAATATAAGAAGCAATTGCTATTTTCTTTTTCTTTTTTTTTTCTTTCTTTTTTTTGCCTTGATACAAATTTGGTTGGGATTCAGCGTGTCAATGGATTGAAATTTCTCTTTCGTTCATGTATACGTTACATGGACACTTGGACATATATATTAGAGGCACATATCAAAACTTCTCCACGCAAGACGGGGAGGTTGTGATGTATACGTTCTAACGCTTAAATTAATAAATGGACAATCAATTTTAGTATGGGAGAAATACGAAAGGAGAAAAAATGCGAGGGTCGAATTTTTTATATTCTAGGGTGAAATTATCGATTTACGATTATCTTCAAAGGACACAAAGCACAAGTATTTATAAGCATATAGATGTAATTGGTTTTTTTTTTTTTCTTTTCTTTTTTTTTTATGGTAAATGAAATCATCTAAAGTTCGTCATTTCTCAAAGTAAGATGCCAAGAAAACTTCTGGGATAAATTATGCAGCACTCATAGATTGCAATTCCTTATAGTATTATGAATCTTACTCCATGCACTCTCTTTATTTCTGATGTAAAGTAATCTCCAGAGTAGTTTCTGCATATTTTGAATTTTGCTGTATGCTTTCTGTGCTTCCTTTCTGACCAGTGACCGTATAAACAGTCTGAATTCTACATACATCGTTTGAAGTTGGTTCTTTTGAATTTGAACACCCTCTATTTCTTACTGTCCACCCTAGATGGTAAAACAGAAATAAATTCCTTTCAATTACTACAATTTAAGAACAAAGAAAGGTTCGTTTTTATAGATTATGTTGAATCAAAGGTTCGTTTTTATAGATTATGTTGAATCACTTGATCTAAAAGCTTAAGTTTTCAAAAAGAGCCACGTGTATATCAATAACATTTCGTCTTCAATACGTTCCCTCATGTGTAAAAATGTTCTTTTTTCCCCTCAAAGTCTCACACCTGCATAGCTTCATTAAATGGATTGCGGTGAGACTTGAAGTTAGGACTCATGCTTACTGTGATACCACGTTGATCTACTTGATTTAAACAGTTTAAGCTTTTAGAGAGAGCCACATGCTTATCTTCAACAAATTATTCTCTTGTTTGTGAAACAGGGCAAGGAATATCACTAACTAGGCTGCATTTCTTAAGCTTATTATTAGTAATGCTCTTCAGCCGAAATGTTAAAAATAAAGAGTTGGAGGTCTTTAAATTCCTTTTGCGAACTGCATAATCTTCGTCGGATCAGTAAAGTTATTTCAGCTATGAAATCTGAGCAAGTACGAGGAGTACCACTTATGAGATCTTAGACTTCCACTGCACTGTTCCATTCTCTGTGAAAAAATAACAGCAGCAGACTCAGCAGTCAGCAGCACAGAGAAAATTTCATGATAGAATCTTCTGACACTGTGATGTCTTCTAATCATTGTTTGGCAGTAATGGGGGTCGCATTTGATGGTTTTTCTTCATCGAAATTCCTTATGCACTTCACCCAATACTAATTAAATGAAAAACTCTATTAAAGCTATAAATGGCGAAGCAGGCGTTGTTGCCAATGTTAAGGAACTGAAGATCTGGCAGCTTATTAGCAAGAAGTGGAGTCAATTAGTTTTGAGATTTAGATCGACTAAATTTCACATTGATTGTCAATCAGATTAATATTTGTTAGAGGTTAACAGGTGTTCTCATTTGAGATTTTAAACGTTTCTAAAAGTCCTTCTAAATTCGAGTGTTTCCAATTGAGATTATAATGGATTTTATTAAAACCCATTGCTTGCTTATGTTGTGCAACTTTTATTACTTTTCAGGTAAGCGAAATGCTAAGGAACTCATCCATCTCTTCAGTCGCTGGACTTCTAAGCAACCTTCGGAGTCATAGTATGTAACTGTTTGTTCAACTTTATGAGAAGTCTTGTGTATTATCTATTTATTTACGAATTTCATCTGTGTCTGTTATGTGCATAACCCATGAAGTTAATTGATGAAGTTGGAAGATAAGCGTTAACCGAATGCTTTACTTTATGTGGAAATAATTTCTTGTTATGATAAGACTTTGCCATATCGACTTGGGAATTGGTGGTAGAGGTGTGATCCAGTGTTCAGTTGGATTTGTGGAGACCTATCATTTCTACCTTCATAAATAATTTAAGAAACCTATTGAAATTAGGTTTCTCTAATGGGTCAGGTCAAGTGCACGTCCGTCAAGTTCAAAGAAATTGAAGGTTTTTGGTTAATCACAGTTGTACTTTTCTCGTCTATCTGTCGTTTTCAAAAAAATTGTTTGAGGAAGCAAAGCTTCCAAAGTATGTTTTTCTATTGAATTTTGATTCGGGTCATAATCTCTTGTTTATGCCTTTGGGACTGTCCATGAAGCTTTTGAGGTTCAGGATAGCTAAACCTTATTGTGCAATTTATTTATCAAGCATCTCATTCATCAGTATCAACAACATAACAACAAAATTAGATCTTCGAGTAAAAAGGTGGTTATTATTTAACATTTTTGTCAGCCCCGGATTCTATATTCCATAATGCTCAATTGCTGCCAATCACATTTTTAATAAATTCATATGGCCAGTTTATCAAGTCACATAGTATCTCTTTCATTGACCAGCCCAATTTGTCGTGTCGTTTTTGATGGAAGTATTTTTCTGTTGTCTCTGCATGAATACAACCTTTTCTGTTGCACCTGCGCCCAAAAGATATATCAAAAGGAATAAAAAACAATTTTACTCTTGATGACATAATGATTGTTGTTTGCAGGCCGGGTATCTTGTATGTTTTGGTTATTACATTCTGACATTCACGAGACCAAGGCGATTGCTGCTCTTGAGTACATATCCTCCATGCAGGCCAGTGCAGAACCAATAACTCGGCCAATAAATGGACAGCGAGGCAACTCTGAGAAACTTCCTTTACTGGAACAAAACCTTAGAGGAGGAAAGATCCACGCACGCTTCAAACGCAGAAACGGACGTGTGAGACTGATGGTACTCTCCTTCACACAGTGCCAACTTCCACCCCCTTTTTCTCTCTCTGTGGCTTCCTATGCTTTCACACGCATTCTCTTGCGCAATTCACAAACATGTGACGTGATTTTATATTTGTTTCTATTTCTTCCAATTTAATTTTCCACAATATTGAAGTAGCTGATTATCTGATGTTATTCATATCTTTTGTTAGTCTGAAGAGTTTTGTATTGAGCAATCGGGCATAAAATTCACTCCCATTTCTTCTGAAGCTGAAATTATTGCCCAAAGTCTTGTGCCTAAGGTATGTTGTGTTACTTGCATATCTATATTTGATTAGAACATCGGCAATGTGTGCCTTTTATTTTTGGGTGGGCGGGCTGGTTGGACAATAAATTGGATGCAAAGAAATTTGTGTTCATAAGATTTGCTCTTGGGGAGCTAGTTACCTCTACTCTACCCACTTATGCACGCTTTAATGTCTAAGTTAGGAACAAACGATATAGTAATACACATTCGACGAATGCAGACGCGACCTAAACCAGATATTAATACTCATTAAATAAAATATCAAATTGGTTCTTTGTTGGCAGGTTCAGTTCAATCTAGAGTTGTCGGAAAAGGAGCGAAATGATAGGGCAAAAGTTGTACTTCCATTTGAGCACCAGGGTATGGATACATACGAACTTTTACATTTTAAAATAATATTAATTTTGATTCAAATTAGCGAAAGATAATTTTTATTCTTCTCTTTCCATATTTAATTATGTCGTTTTCTTAATCACGCGTCCATGTTTGCTTGAAGGAAATGGTAAAAGCATTCAAATCTATGATGGTCGAAAGTCTCTCAACGAGGACAGAGTTGAAATGCAATATACTTCTGCGGAGAAAGTGCAGACAGTTGAGGATTCTGGGAGGGGCGAGATTATATATTTTCGCGATTCAGATGACGAGATGCCAGATTCAGATGAGGACCCTGACGATGATTTGGACATATAAATGTTATCTTCTCGACATTCAATAGTACCAGGAGCTGCATGCATACATATTCGACTGGATTGTGTAGCACAGATTTGGCTGTCAATACGGATCAAGGGCAATAAATTTTTTACGTTCTCTGATTAAATGCTGCTTCAAATTCATTGCGACTGCCATAGCTTTCTGTGAGAAGAGCTGGAACGAGTGTGGGTGTCGACTGAGGTTGGTTCGATCATAGATCTCTCTTCTTTCAAGAATTACGCTCCTCCCTTGTAATGATAAATTTGGGAGGAACGGAATTTGCATATTTTGGTTTTTAAAATTTAGGGAATGAGTTAATTATATATCTTTGGAATGATAATTTGATGGTTTTCAACATATTTGACAGCAAATACGATTATGCAACCAAGGATTATGTTTGGAAATTCTTCAATTTTAGTATCACCTTCGTATTCCCCTAAATAGAACATTTTGATTAAAACCCATTAAAAAATTTGAAAGTCTTAGCTATGCTTTTTAACCGCACATTCTCCAACTATTCAAAACATAGTTTTTTACATTTTAAGGAATATTTTTTTGGTTGAATGTATGGTTGCTAAACTCGTTTTCAATTTAGCCCTTGTTTAGAGTAAATTTTAATTGTTAAATAAAAGTTAATGAAATATGTGGTTGGATTTGAAAATTTGTGGATTCCATAAAAAGCATGAATGGAAATGAGAGGAAAAAAAAATTAGAAAAGGGAGCCAAACAGGGGCTTAATTTCGTTTTAATCATTTTTCTACGAGATGTTAATGTTAATGTTAATGTTCAGTTTTGGCGAGCACTGAAATGTAGAGTTATGAAATTGTATTGACAGCTTCTAAGATCATACTTTTGCCTTGGATTATTTGTCTAGTAGATCAATGTCATTACCCTTTTAGGTATTGTTGACTATAACAGTGATCTCATTATTGCATATTCTGTCAAAACGTTTGTACGTAGAATCACTATATCTATAGATTAGATGTTGAAAAATGTTGTAATGTTCCTTTTTTACTTTTTGGTTCAATGAAGAATGTCTTGTCACATTTCCTTTATTGGTACAAGGGCCTGTATGGATGTTTTTTTATTTGAACTTTATGCCACTGTCAAATAAGTGCTATTTTGATTTTAATTGATTTTTAGTACGATAAAAGTGTAATAACAGTTGCCATGATGGCCATGCTATGGAACTGTGCACTTCCAGCAATCTCCAAATGAGTAGTAGAACATGGACAAAGTGTTTTTTGAGGATAAGTTGTCGGTTGGGCGGCCTACTTTGTCTATTTCATTGTTTATCTTGTTGTAGTCGAGTTCAGTATATACGGGATGCAAAGAGAATTGCACTTCTACAAGTATCTTCATGCCTTGCATCATTTCTACAACAAACATAAGCACGTTTTCTCCTGTTGCCGGTAAATTCTACATCTTCCTCCTTTCTCCCTTATGTGCAAGGACAATTCTTGATGACTCGATTACAAGTTTTTGTCCTGTGCTCTAAATTGCACCATACCAAACGAGCCACTGGCTCCTGTCTATTATTGTGACCTCACATAGAAGCTTGAGTGTCCTAACTTTGTAAAGCGCGATCACGTGTACAATATCGAATTCATCTTGTGTTCCGCCCACTAGACGGGATACTACGGGTGGTACCACATGTCATAGCACTATTCCTCGTCCCAATGCATTTCACCTCACATATAGTGCTCCTAATCATCGAAAGAATATGGATTACGAACATTCATGATTGTATGAACGGAAAATTATGGCTTGTAATGAGTGTGGGATACCATACCATTCACTACATCTCATATTGCCATCCATTGGGCGACGAAATGCAGTTTATAACTTTCGAAATTTTTTGTGGGTCAACTTTTGTTTTTAGACTAATAAAGAGAGGTGGGCCTCAATGCTTTAGTAGAGGGCGATTTTTTTTTTTCCCTTCTTTGTGATAGAAATGCGTATCGTGCAAGTGAGAGATTCATCGTAAAATGTTCTTAAATGCATTTGCTTTCTCTCAAAGGCATTGCCTTTTCTTTACTCTATTTTGCCCTTTTTTGGGTTTAAGCAAAATCTTGACTAATTTTCCCACTCTTGTTGATTCAATTGAACATGGCATGCAGTATTTGATTGTGATTACTGATTACAATTAAGATTTAAATTTTAAACTATCATCAAAATTGTAAAATGTGATTGAAATTTGGAAATTAAGTTTTTTTTCTGCTAAGGATAATTTAGTCATTTCATTTAATTTTAGTGTTTCATAGATTTTTTTTCCCCTATATATAGTTTCTTTGTAGTTGTTTGTTTGTTTTCATAGTATTGAATAATACGATTGTACATATTTATTTGCCTATAAGAATGCCCAGCTTAGTAAAAATGTGTGTCACGTATTAAAAACAATGAACAATTTACACTTAACTAACACACAAATAAACTACCTTAGTAAAGAGTAGCGTGCTTGCAAATCCTACGAATGAACAACTTTCAAGTACGGAGAATAAATCGTGATGAAATTAAAATAAATTATTAATTATTTATAAGTAAACAAACATGCTATTAAGTGGACATCTAAAAATATGTGCTCCATGTTGTCAATAGGAGGTCCAAAAGCATCCTCTAGGAGTGGTGCATTTGTCAAAAAGTACAATCAAAGCATGGAAGCAAAGGCCAAGCTAAAATTTGATTGTCCCTTTCTTGATTTTTGGCACTTTTTAAATTAGATTGATGACGTAATATAAGGTTTACACCCTCCTCGCATGAAGGGGATAAGTATCATTTCCCTTTGAATAATAATGTGGCCCGCCTTAATTAATTAATAAAGAGAAATTCCGATTTCAACATAATTAATTATGTGTTAAAAGAATCTGTTTCTTGCCTTGTAGGTCAAACAAATAAGGTTTATCCCCCATGTATAGAAAGAAGCCCACCAGAATTGCACCAGAATACATACATTTGTGTGGGTCCCACCATGTATTTAAAAAAGAAAAAATGACGCGGGACCCACAAATGTGTGTGTTCGGTTGAAATTCCGTGGACTTTTTTCTGTACATCTAGCAAATTTCAACAAACAAACCACCTTCCGTAAACTACTTTCTTACCACTTTTAGTATGTAATATTCATTGGCGAAAATTTCTTTTTGCTTTCTTAAAAGTATTAAGATATACTATATTTTCCGAAGATCTATCACGGAGAAAGATTCATACAAAATTATCCCCTCAAACGCGAAAATTTTACAAAGTTAAAATTAGGGTTCACAGTCAAAAAGTTACGAATTCAAGGTAAAGGCAATACTTTTAGATTTGAGATTTAACTATGACGATGCAGTCCTACTAAATTGGGATAATAACTTCGTAAAATCACATTCGAATAGTAATGTCAAATTTGATTATGAGTTTCTGCTAATATCTCGTAAAACACACGACGACATAAGCTGCACATGATTACAATGATGTGAGGTTTTTATTTATTTATTTTTGGTCAGACTCAACACTCTCTAAGGACCTTGTTTGGTCTGAATTTAAATCCAATTAAAATCTAAAGTCAAAATCAACATTTAATTTTAATTACGAATTTCATATGATCCATAAATTTTTAATTATACATTTCATTAACTTTTATCAAAATCCGTTAAAAATCTGATTTTATCCCCTACTATACAAGTACGCTATTTTTTCATTCGATTTCAATATTGCGTGCCACCAAATGTGATCAACTTATTAGAAACTAAAAATTCGAACGAGAAATAAAAACAAACTTATCCCATCGCGTTCACGTATACTCGTTATTGTTTTAACATATTGATACGGATATAGATGAAAAGTTGACATGCCTAGATAAAACTATATGAGAAATCGAACGATATTTTAATTTCTTTAACTTTATCTAATTCATCGTGCCAAACATTTCTTCGCTCTATAGTTCCTGAAAGTGGAAGCAAATTAAGCCGAAGCGAAAAAATTCAAAAATAAAAAGTAAAAAATTTCAGATTAAAAATAATTATTTTACTATTATTATCGGTATGATTTTTCACAAAATCACTCAGGTATGGCCACGAGAACCGGCCGCCAAGCTCTCCTAAGAAGCCGCTGCCTGAACATCGCCGATAAAGGCCGCCGGGAACGTGCTCCATCACCTCCGGCCGCCGGTAAAAGCCCTACACTCATATTCTCCGAACCCCTCTCTTCGAACGCCGGCGGCGATGAAACAAACAAATCCTTCAGCTTATGGCTGGCAACAATCTCCTTCCCCTTTTCCGACGAATTTCCATCTCCCCGCGGCCGCTGGTCCGGATATCCAACTTCACGGCGCGGTGGCAGCCTTCTTCTGCCTCCACAACCGCCTCCTCCGAGGCTGAGCAGTATACGGATAGTGCTTTTTCTCCGGCGGAGGTGAATTGCTGGGCTCCTATTTGGGCTTCTGGCAACTGCACACTGTGTTGCTAACAGCTTGAATTTCTGTAGATTCACCATGAATGTTGCTGTAAATAGTTTAATTTGATGATTTTAATTTTAATTTCTTTATTTTGCAGATTAAAATGGAGTGGGGATTTGGAATTCTCAATGGGAGAAGGGGAAGATCAAGAAGATGAAAAAGTGCGGGTATGGCCTAATGAAAGGTGGCCATTAGATTATTCTTTGTTTGTCAGTCACGTTTATTGATGTATATATAGTGGGAGTGAGTGAAATGCTCAAATTAACAAGTTAGTCCTTAATTTTTCAAAAAACGTAAATTAGCCCTATATATGAAATGAGACGAAAGCTTTATAAAACCTTTTGTTAAGATCTCGATCTTCCTAGTGACATTCGGGACAAACATTATTATAATTTGTTCAAGTTGCAAAGAAATAATTCGTCTGCTCAAGCAAGAAATCGATGTATTTTCATGGGTCGTCGTCATTCGGAATACAAGTTCATTTGAATTTTTCGTATTGTTTTTTCTGGAATGGCATCAAGAGGTCCTTAGATGGCATAAAGAAATCATCATTGTAGCAACCAAAAGAGTTAGCTTTGATGCTAGTCTACAAGGCAGAAATTTGGAGTGAGTCATGTTTGCACGATAACTATTGCAGATTTGAATGAATAAGTTTTGAAAATTATGCTATAGCTAAGTGTATTTAGGCCTCTATTTGGTGGAACTAAAAATCAATTATTTTTTATTTTTACAATTTTTGATAGAAATTAATGAAATATGTGATTGAAAATTTGTGGATTTCACGAAATATGTAGTTAGAAATTAATTATTGACTTTGACTTAGATATCTCAAGTATAGTTTAGTGTATAAATTCGACCGAAAAGAATTTGTCTCACCTTAAAAACCTATCTAACAGCCAAATTTAATTCACTCCTAGGTGTGAAAGTGGGGATTTGTACTTGGAATCGACTGAACTAGACGATTCAACTTGATCCAAGGTCTTGCTATTAAGAACTAAACAATTATGATCAAGTTCTTGACTCTAGTTACAAAATTAAATTCCCATTCAGCTTAAAAATTGTTTTCTTTCATAACCTCCCAATTAAATTATAATTTTATATGAATTTTCAGAATAAATCAACAATCTAATTTCGAGATAGGGGAAGTTGGTTTTACCTTTAAGATTTAATTTTCATAAAGTTAGATTTAATTTAAATAGATAGTTAGTAACCCAATTTTTGAGGATCCATATTGGACTCAAATTCAATGTATCACTTGAAAGTAAAGTTGAGCATAGATTTGTTACATTTCTATAAAGTTGAGGACGAAGTGTGTATTGATTTCCCCTTTTCAAAAACAACAATATGGTGGGCCTAATTTCCTCTTTTTCTAATTTTCTTTTATAAAGTTATCGGGCCAGCCCTATATGCAAGGCAGGCCCAACCCTACCTGGGCTCTATGTAGAACTAGGATTGGGCTTTTTAGGCCCGGATCCATCAGCGGGCCTCGCCCATTTCCAGCCCTATCCCAAACTCATTTGCAGTCCCCGAGTGACCAAGTGTCAATTTAGGCCCATTTTCTTGGGCTGGGCTTGTTCGGTGGTTCTTCAATATCTTTTATTTGGTGGCTATTAAAATTAGATTTTAGTAAATTTTAATAAAAGTTGATGATATGCGTAGTTAAAAAATTGTGGGTTCTGTGAAGTATACGGTTGATATTAATTATTAACTTTGAATTAAATTAAAATCTGAATTTTAATACGTATCGACAAGGGTTAAATCCCTCTTTCAAATAAAACTAATATTTTTGACAAAAAAAAAATTCAAAAAAGGCTAAACATCATCTATCATCACACAACTTTATTGTGACAATTCTCCGAAGCAGATGTGAAGTAAATGAATTTGACAATAAAACATAGAGGAATCCTATGAAAATCTCGTCTTTGACTAAATTGAGAAACGCGAGACCGATGCGAGGATGACGGCTTGCAAAATACATGATCATGAATACGAAAGTTCATTTAATGAGTCATGAAGTTAAAAACTAGAACAAATGTACCCATCATGAGGTAGAAAGACATTAGATCAGATGACAGTTCCAAGGACATTTTCCCCATCATATTTGAGAAATGCGTAGTTACCGAATCGTTATTAATTATCCCTTTTTAATTCTAACCTTACGTGCGAAATTAATCTATTAAAAACAACAAATTACTTTTTAATAGTTTCTAGATGGTTACACATACAATCTAATTTCCTATGTTTAAATACCGCAGTAATCAATAAAGCAATAAAATAATGAACACCAATATGATGACGGAGAAATTCCAACTGGGTAAAAACGTCGGGACCAAGTCAGTTACCTCCACTATAGACAATGTTTGTTACATTTCAATTCCAAACTAGTTCCACTAGCTATTAAAAACCCTGCAACTCCAAGAACTGCTGCTCATTCCAGCCTTGNCAACAAATTACTTTTTAATAGTTTCTAGATGGTTACACATACAATCTAATTTCCTATGTTTAAATACCGCAGTAATCAATAAAGCAATAAAATAATGAACACCAATATGATGACGGAGAAATTCCAACTGGGTAAAAACGTCGGGACCAAGTCAGTTACCTCCACTATAGACAATGTTTGTTACATTTCAATTCCAAACTAGTTCCACTAGCTATTGTAAACCCTGCAACTCCAAGATCTGCTGTTCATTCTACCCTTGCGATCTGCTACCGTAGACATTGTCTAATCAATCTGCTAGATTTCCTGATCTACCTCTTGTAACTTCCAAGTTCTGCTGTATTTACAGACTCACAATCTTCTACCAAAATTTGCGGTAGCATTCTCATATTCTTCCGCGCATATCTCTTCCAAGTGGATATCCGGAATTACCTATTCCTGTTCTTTTTCTTGCGCTTGTAGTCTAACCTATCTCAACCTCCAGAAACTTCTAAAATCCAATTAAGAAAGTACATTCTTATGGCCAATAAGAAGTAGGTGGTGTTTTGGTTTAAGGAATTGATGTTTTTCACAACAGGTGGTTGTATGATCTCAAGAATCAAATGATAAAATCAATGTAAGAATATCTTGGATCTTCAAATGATCATATGAAGAAGTAATATAATGAACAACAACACCAAAATTCGTCCAATGGCTCGAATATTTACAGGAGAGGGAATTAGNTTGCGCTTGTAGTCTAACCTATCTCAACCTCCAGAAACTTCTAAAATCCAATTAAGAAAGTACATTCTTATGGCCAATAAGAAGTATGTGGTGTTTTGGTTTAAGGAATTGATGTTTTTCACAACAGGTGGTTGTATGATCTCAAGAATCAAATGATAAAATCAATGTAAGAATATCTTGGATCTTCAAAGGATGATAGGAAGAAATAATATAATGAACAACCATACCAAAATTCGTCCAATGGCTTGGGTATTTATAGGAGAGGGGAATTAGGTTGAATGAGTCGGAAAAATCTGTTTAAAATCGCGAATTAGGGTTTTATGAAACAATCGGTCACTTGAGTGAAATCTCGGCGACAGGCGAGCGACGACCTCTCGTTCGAGCGAGAGCCGGGCTACAAGTGAGCGACAACCATTCTGTTTTGGTCGCTCGAGCTGTGTCCAGGGAATAAGCCAGCGATAATGTGGCGTTGAACCCTAGATTTCATAACCCAATTTATACAAATTGCACCATATGTCCTTGACTTTTGCAACACGTTACAAATCAGTCCTTTTATTTGCAGAATTGCCAACAATAAAAATGTAACAAACTCCCCCTTTGACATTCTATGAGAAAAAAACTAAAAGCAAAATCTATACTACCCAAGCTTTATCAAACTGATAACTTTTGAATTCTTGTTAAACCTGTTTCCTGAAATCCACAACTTAATACCCAGTGTAAAAGCACGTGATACAGGAAATCAAAAACTCATGAACACGAATAAGCATGCTAGTTTGAGATGTAACATTAATGTCAATCAAAATACCAACCGAAACATTAACATCACAAAACATCAAAAAACTCAAATAGCTATGCATGTGATATGCAATGCAGATGCAATATACATTCTCTCCCTTACTGCAAACTCTTAATGTTTTTATGCAATAGGCAAATGTATTTGTGTCTCTCCCCAACGACCCCTATGACATAAAATGCAAATGTAATAATCAAATCCTAATTTCATTAAATGCTCCCCCTGTCTATTATATTTTCTCTCCCCCTTTTTGTTACAAATGACTAAGAGTGGTATGTTAAATTCAAATTTAAACACGAATATATAACAGTCCAAAAAGCAGTTGAAAAGCAGTTGATAACATGCACAAACATAATTATCAAGTAGTAAACCTTCCCCACATACTCAATTTAAGTCAGAATGGAGTAAATTGTATAAGTAACTCATATGTGTAAAGTGTCACTCATCCTTAGCAAGTAGGATTCCAAACTTTAATTTTGTAAGAATGGATATTCTAAACATCACTGCTAATAAGAGTATTCCTCTACTTATGAAAGTCAAACAATTTAAAGCATATTATGACCTTTAAAGAAACTCACTTTGAATTGAAATTTTCTTTTATTCCCTGACTTTGAGCATATTTTATTTTCATATATTTCAATATTTTAAGCTCATAATTATTTTTTTTCACATATTAAGTACATGCTCTTCTCCATTAAGCGATTAAATGACACATGTAACGAGCGTTAACCCAAGTCAGTTGGCCATAGGTACTAGGTTATAGAAACCCCGCAGGCTTAATGGCTCGAATCAAATAGTCTTTAAAATATTGAGCTTTCTATTACCTTGGATAACCTTGAGATTAGGTCTAATAAATATGATCAATTCATGTTCAAAGTCAGCTTACTAACATGTGACTGCCATCCTAAATTTCACACACACGGTTAAGTCATATTACAATATGATAGTGTGTGCAATGCATATGGTACATGAAGACACCTATACTAATTACTCCATATCAACCCAAGCAAGTAATGTAAACTATGCTACAGCTTATCAATGATATCCATATATGACCATAACATGCAAGATTAAGAATGTTATATATGTTGTAAAAATTTCCATCATATTTTATTTTTCAATTTTCAATTTTTTTATTTTAAAGTATAAATGCACTGAACACAAAAAAATTAAATAAAATGACAAACAAAAATAAATAAAATGACAAACACAATAAAAATAACACATATGCATGAGTTTTATACCTAGAAAACAAATAAACAGATATGATACATACATAAATCAATGTCACACAATGATAAAGCACGATTATGCATAAAAAATATCTAATCAGTTAGGTTTGCAAATGCTCTACCCTTTAAGAGCACCGTGATCTATTTCAAAATTATTCAAATCACTTTTCTTCACCTAAACATCTTTAGTAACCTCACACATAGATTTCAAAAAGGCTCTCATCATAATCTTCCAGTAGACATAATTACTGCTATCAAAATTAGGCGAAACAGATAATGAACTGCTCATCTAGATAATATGGGTCAAGGAACGAATTAGGGCTCTGATACCAATTGAGAAACGCGTAGCTACTGAATAGTTATTAATTATCCGTTTTTAATTCTGACCTTACGTGCGGAATTAATCTATTAAAGGCAACAAATTTCTTTTTAATAGTTTTTAGATGGTTACACATACAAT
>CAIGRK010110664.1:0-11116 GCA_903798315.1 Fraxinus greggii
GGGGCTTAATTACAAAATTCAGAACTTTAAAGGCCCAAATAAATTAATTTTCAAACTTTAGGGATTGAATTATTAAACCCGAAACTTTAAAAGTTCCAATTTGGTGAATTTTAACCTTAGGGGACTGAAATACAAAGGTTTTAAACTTCAGGGGCTGTAGCATTAAAATTTAACCCTAATTTGAAATTGCAAAACAAGGGCCCGAACATATAAAATTTACAACACATACCCCGTCTCCAAAATTCACCCAAACCCTAATTTTTCTTTAATAGAACAACTAGGAGGCGGGCTTGCCGTCGTCACCCCAAAAGCTGTAGCAGCGAGCGAGCACTGCCGACGCCGCTGCAGAAAACCAATGTGCTTCTAGAGTTGGCTTTATACACAATTAATTACATATATCGGTCCACATGGCAAATTACATAATTTTCCAACATTAAAAACTCGATAAAGACTCGTTCTTTGTAGTCGTGCCCATAAAAGGAGAACCGACTATGAGCTATATGGGTTTTATCTTGAAGACGTGTAGTTCCGAAAGTATCCACACGAATGAAACACGACTTTAGGATAACATTCTTGACGTGACTTTCCCAACCCTCTTCTAATGTTTATATTATTGTTGAATTATTGTTTATATTTACGTTTAAAATTGTTATGCTAATTGTTAATTTATTTACACACAAATAACTCATTTTTTCCAACAAAACTTTCCGAGAGTTTTGATCATGGCGTGTTTATTAATACTTATCTCTTGAGTTTTTTTAGGTTCATAAGCATGCATTATCAATTGAAGTTATTTCTTCCTTTCGGTATATAATCTTTAAACACGAGTGGCTATTTTGTGGATTCCAATCTTTAAAGGTTTACAAATGTTGGATAAAATAGTTCATGAATTATATCCCGTTAATAAAAAATACCTGAATGCAAATACTAGTGTAATGATTTACCGAATCATAACACATGCATAATAGTACACAAACCACTACTTAATCAAAAGTAGAAAATGCAGAAATCGAATGAGATAAAATGAAGCGAGATATAGGAATGCAAATCCCCTTAAGAAGGATTTTGCCCCTGCACCGGTGCTAACAAGATCGAATGGAAGTCCGACTCCTAAGATACAACGCTTCTTCCAAAATTAATATAGCACACCATTAATTTTGCCGGTTGAATCAAAGTATAGACAATGTTCTTCTTGAATGGAATAGGTACGAACAAAATTTTATTTCCGAAAATAATTCGAACATAATTTTATTTCAGCAAAACAAAAAGAATGGAATTTTTGAAGAGATGACAGAAATAGAAATCAATAATAATTTGACTTGATTTGGTGTAGGAAAAAATGGAACTCAAAGCCTCTATTTATATATTTTCAAGTGATTTGTTGAAATATTGCATCTCTTACGTAGACCACACACTTGCACATTAAATGGTGTAGTATAAATATTTTCATTGGAATGTTGCATTTCTTAACATAGATCACACATTTTCACATTAAATAATGTTGTATACACCTTTTCATCATACACCTTTTAAATGGCCACACCCATTCTAAGTAGCATGACTCTTTACAATTGAAAATGCACCTATGAGAGACATATTCAAATTCACACTTTAAATAATTCCAATTATTCCAACAATCCCCCACATGAATGGAAGAAATTTGACTCATAACAAGAAAGAAGAAGAATAATACAATTAAAATATAATGCATCAGGTTCGGTAGCTTTCGCTTTGAACCTATCTATCAGACTTCCTTGATTAATCAGTGAACACAATATTTGAACTGTAAACCATTATTGCAAGCCTAGACATAGATGAAACACATTATTTTTCATATCAAACTTTGGTTCTATATTGTGTTCATTATTTCAGCCTTGAACTCTCTTGGGTTTTGTATGTGCGTTAGAGAATTCGCTTAAGTAAAATCCTCATTTGCATCGGCAAAGCTCACACTCACATAGGTGATGTTTTATAAAGAGTATACTATAATACTCTACTTGTATTGTTTACAATATATATTCATCATTAAAAACATAGCTTATCCAAACCAATCTTTTGTAGACCGTACTTATTTACATCATAGAAATGAGGAGGAGTTAAAACTCTGGAGTGCTTCTCATCGAGTCAATCATAATTAGTTTTCCTATTGAACCTAGTATGCGGGATTTCCAATTGCCAGGTTAAGTTTCCATTACTCTGTCATATTAGTTTAGGTTTTATATCCATTTCCCTCGATACATAATTTATTACCTCTAAATAACCCCATTTATAAAAGGATCCATTAGGTTATTTTTCAATAAAACAATCAGTATTGTTTAATTTGAGAGCAACTGCCAAATAGTATTATGTCTACGGCGGATGTGAAGACTTACCATTATATACTACATTCTGTACCATGTGATTTTAGCTAGCAATCTCGATTTAATCATATAACAAACACAAATTGTCACAAATTAGAAAATCCTTCCAAAATCTTTGAAGTCGTCATGCTTCGTTCTAACTTTATTGAAATCTCTAATTTCTTTCAATTCTCAAGTTATATTAAGAATTTTCATGAAATAATCACACTTTCATATTTACTAGTAGATTTGAATCATTACATTGGATATCCAATTATCAACATCGTGCGCATCTAAAGTTTAACACCATATTCACTATAGTACAGTTTATCACTTTGAATATTTTTAAACATCTCGATGTTCTAATTTGAAGAAAATAATGCCAACCTTCCCTCCTCCCCACAAATCTGGAATGTATCCAAACTCTAATCTAGAATATTATGCAAACAATCATACCCTCATAATTCTGGATAAGACTGAACTTGGCAACACAATATTCATTTACTCTTTTCAAGTTCGATTGTATCGTTAATTATGTCTATCAACAAGATAAAAATTTAATTCCATCTCTAGTCAATATATAAAATTGATGCCAATATCACATAAAAATTCATGCACTTTCATATTCATAAGATGACCAATCCATAAAATGAAAAGCCACTTTCATTCATTGCAGCTCCATCGTGGACTTAGCTACCATGACAAGGTAACAAGGGATTGTTGCTGAGTTCTTTTTTTATTTTTTTGTTCAAAAGTGCATCTACAAGAGATTGATATTGACGCATCCTTGAACAATTCATGAAATGGAGAACATAAGATGATGGATCGACTTGATACCCACTAGACCAACTTTTCCCTAACAGAATGGCATCTTTCCAATAGTCTGGTAAATGATAGCTTTGTACCTTGATTGTCTTTTATATTTATATTATGTGCAGAGGCCCACGGTCATGCAATCGATGCTTAACCAAATGAATATAATAAATGTGGCTGCAAAAATACTTCTTCACTACCAAGGAAGATAAATAATGGTTTTTATCCAAGGTGCATTAGAATTTTCAAACCATGGCAACACATTTTTGCCAAATATTCCACTAAATTTCAATCTAGATATAGACAATATTTCATGGAATCAACGTCCAAAGGTCCATACTTTCTTTTACAAAAACCTAACAAGTTCCCATGAGTAGAGATTCTACTCTCACAAATATATTTCAAAATTTAAACTAATTTGTAGGAGTCATACAATCATGAACAAATAAAACCATTTAATTATTCAAAAAGATTGAATCAATTGGTATCCAAACAAAATAACTAGACGCAAAAACTAGATTAAATGAAAACTTATATTTTCACTTCTCTTTCCTTGAAATTGAAAATTAAAGACTATTACCCTCTGGCATATCATTCGTTTTTAATATAAAACATGATATTGTTGTCTTTTTATCTTATAAGGCTGCTACAAAGTCACGCTCTTCTCCATAATTAAACCCATATGACACAATAAAAAATTTCGTGAATTTTAATTGTGGAATATGAAACAACAACCTTTCCATGAACACAAGCCAATACATGTACCGATTGAAGGAAGCACTTTCAAATAAGGTTACAAAACAAAATTAATTCGTGCAATATATCAACAAATTATGCATGCAGAGAGTCAACTTGATAATTCTAAGGTTGAACGCATTATAATATTTATACATTAATCGTTTGTATTCCATTCATAGAATGTTGTTACGATGTTATGCATGTATGATAATTAATGCTAAACAAGTAGAATATATTAGGTATGTGAACTATTCTTTAGAATACAAATTAGCACAAGAAACTTCGTCTTAAGATTGTTGGATAAATTAGTGTATAAATTATATTTCGTTAATTAGAAACACGTGCATGCAAATACTAGAGTAACGACTTACTAAATCATAGTACATGCATAATAATGAACAAATCACTATTTACTCAAAATGCAGAAGTAGGAGATAAAATGAAGCGATGTATGCAAATGTAAATCTCCTTAAGACGGACTTCTCCCTTGCACTGGTGCTAATATGATCAAATGGATGTCCATCTCCCAAAATACAATGCTTTTATCAAAATTAATATAGCACACCATTCGAACCAACGTATAGACAATATTCTTCTTGAATGGAATGGACATGAATTAAAAATTCGAACGAAATTTTATTCTAAAAATAATTCGAACATAATTTTATTTCAGCAAAATAAAAGGAATGTAATTTTTGAGGAGAGGAGAGAATTAGAAATCAATAATAATTTGAATTGATTTGGTGAAGGAAAAAATGGTAAATGTATCTATTTATAAATTTTCAAGTGACTTATTGGAAGGTTGCGTTTCTTAACATAGCCCACACATTTTCACATTAAATGGTGTAGTATATACCTTTTCATTGGAAGGTTGCATTTCTTAACATAGATCACACATTTTCACATTAAATGGTGTAATATACATTTTTTCATCGTATACCTTTAAAACAGTCACACATATTCTAACCAACATGATTCTTTACAATTGAAGAGACGCCTATTGGAGACATATTCCCATTCACACTATAAATAATTCCAATTATTCCAATAGTTGTTTCCTGCTGCTACATGTCAATGGTGCTCAGATGGCACTCAGTAACAAGACTTGCACAGGTGGGAATTGCTTTGTCACTGTTGTTCTTCTCGTCGACTTAAAACTTTTGCTTGTTCGTGACGTAGATTTGAGTAGTAAGCCATCAGAATTTGAAAACTTGCTTTTTTATTGCTTTGGCTATGCTTGCTAGACGGGTTTTTGCTCTTGCTGAAGACTTTAAACTTCAATAGTTTGGAATTTTCCTTTTTGTTGCTTCGTTCCACTCTTCGGACGGCATTGAGCTCCTTTTTTGTCCCGTAACTTAGAGCAACAATAGTTGTGCAAGTGATAATTTGTGTCTCCTCGTTAGATGACTTTGATCTCTTGCTCTAATCCGACTCGTACATATACTGAATTATACTGAATTATGTAATCAATTCTTTACATTGTTCTTTGTGGAAAATACTCTTTTATAAGTATAGTAGCAACGATAAATGAAGGGATTAATATCAAAATAACAAGGATGTGAGCTAATGTGTACAAAAGATTGCTATGTGATGGGATGAAATATTTGGAGAAGAAGGACCGTAGCTTGAGCAGGAAGAAGGGAGGGACCGGCTTGAACCTTCTACGATGCACCAGCTGGACTGGTCGGTAACAGAATTGAAAAGGAAATGAATCACTCTGATTGTTTATTCCGCCAGAAAGTTAATTACAAATGGATCAGCTATACATGTATAAATACTAAATAGACAATGAAAAAATGGTAGAAGAAGTGCCGGCTTCCCTAACTAATTACTGGCAGGTGAGAAAGTAAAAAAACAAACTAACTAACTAACTATATACATGCAAAAATGATTTAAAAGGTCATGCTCTAATACTCCCCCTCAAGATGTGTGGTATATGTTCTTTGCACACATCTTGACTAACAAAGGATTAAGAGTAATGCAAGTACCAGTTTAGTAAAAACATCGGCCAACTGATGCCGTGATCGTATTGGAAGAAGCTTAACCACTCCAGCAGTAATTTTTTCGCGAATGAGATGACAATCGATCTCAATGTACTTTGTTCGCTCATGAAAAATGGGATTAGTAGCAATTTGAATCGCGGCATGATTGTCACAATAAAGGACAGCTGGAGGAGGAACATTAATTTGAAAATCTTTTAACAATTGATTAATCCAAATGATTTCACTAACTGTGGCGACAAGAGCTCTGTATTCGGCCTCAGCTGATGAACGAGATATGGTGGGTCGTCTCTTAGATTTCAAAGAAACCATGGATTCACCAATGAAAATGCAGAAGCCAATTGTTGATTTTCGAGTGTCAGTGTAAGAACCCCAATTCGGTCAAAGTTTGATAAGCTTGTCTGGAGAACCATCAGAGGAAGTGGCGTGGGAGGAGAAAAAAAGGCCTTGGCATAGACTCCCTTTCAAGTATCGAAGAAGATGCTGAATTGCCTTAAGATGTGGTAGCCTCGGTTGAGACATGTACTGGTTTAATTTGTGCACGGCAAATGTTATATCTGGTCGTGAAAGAGTTAAGTAGATCAATCTCCCAATCAACCTCCTATAATAGAAATCATCAGGTAACAAATCACCATCACGTAAGCAGAGGGCTATCTTTGGATCCATGGGGCTATTTACTAGTTTACAGTCCAGATAACCGGCATCCTTGAGCAGCTGTAAGGTGTACCGTCTTTGTAAAATAAAAATGCTTGATGCAGAACGTGCAATTTCAATCCTGAGAAAATATTTCAAACAGTGCAAGTCTTGAGTTTGAACTGAAAGTGCAAGAAGGACTTCAAGGAGTTAATGTACTGAATGTTAGGCTCAGTGTTCACAATGTCATTGACATAAACTAATGGTGCAACAAAGTTATCACCAGAGCCTTTCGTGAATAGGGAATCACTAGAGCCTTTCATGAATAGGGAATAATCTACCTTGGGTTGAGTGAAATTATGATGAATGAGGGTATGAGAAAACTTAGAATTCCACTGCCTTGAAGCCTGCTTGAGACCGTATATGGATTTTTGCAATTTACAGACCAGTTTCTCCCCTCCCCCCGTTTAAGAGATTTATGGAGCTCATAACCAAAGGGAAGGTCCATGTAAACCTCATCAAATAAGTCACCATTCAAGAAGGCGTTGTTTACATCTAGCCGAACAAATGCCAACTATGATAGGCTGCAAGTGCAAGCATTACTTTGACAGTCACAGTTTTGGCTACTGTAGAGAAAGTGTCGAAGTAATCCAAGTCTTCTTGTTGTGTATATCCTTTAGCTACGAGATGTGATTTGTGCCTCTCTAGGGAACCATCAGACTTGTATTTATTCTTATAAACCCACCTGCAACACATTGAATGTTTCCCAGCAGGCAAGGGAACAATGGACCAGGTGTGATTTGCTTCCATAGCATCAAGTTCAAGCTTCATAGCCTCACGCCAATGGGGAATTTTGATGGCTTGGTGAAAGAAGTGTGGTTCAGATTGGGAGGAGACATTCAACACAAAATGTTTATGAGGAATGGATAAGTTGTCATATGAGAGGAAATTTCCAATATGATGAGGGGGAAGAGTGTTGGAGTGATCAGAGTGGGAAATCAGATTGCAATGAAGTCTTTGTATATGTTGGAGGGCAAGTTCTCTGGGATTTTCGAAGGATGACACTAGTATGTGGGAGAACAAGTGGAGATTCAGAAGGAGAATCATCAAGAGGAGGATCCAAAGATACATGATAATGAGAATCATGAGGAGAATGAAGAAAATGATCTGGTTAGATTGTTTCATCATGGGAGAGAGATAAAGAAATGGTTTGCAAGACTAAATCAGGAAAGGGATCTAACATTTGGTCACATCCACAATAGTATTTAAGGAAAAGATATCCTCATGGAACACAACATCCCTTGAAACAAAAATTTGTTTTGAAGTGACATCAAGAAGTTTGTAGCCTTCGATACTAGGAGGATATCCCAAGAATACACACGGCCTTGCTCTGGGTTGAAACTTGTTTCTATGGGCTGTGAGTACGGAAGTAAATGCTAGGCACCCAAAAACTCTGAGGAACGAATAATCAGCAGGACTACCCTGAAGTATTTCATAAGGTGTTTTGTGTTGCAAAAGTGGGGATGGAGTTCAGTTGGTGAGGACCAAAATTTAATAAGCATTCTAGATTGAAAAAATAGAGCTCGAGCCACATTCAAAAGATGTTGATGTTTGCATTCAACTACAGAATTTTGTTGCGACCTTGCAACACAACTGACCTGGTGTATCACCTCATTTTCAGCATTCTTTAAAGGATTGTTCATTGGCATTATCTGATATAAACTTCTTAATAGCAACATTATATTGTGTAGCCACCACAGCAAAAAATCGCTGGACGCCATTTACAGCATCAGGCATGTAGAGCCATGTGAATCTTGAACAATCATCAACCAAAGTCAAGAATTATTTATAGCCTGAATGAGACAGAACATGATAAGTTCCCCATATACCACAATGCACCAGATCAAAGGTTTTGCTGGACAGATTATGATTGGATTCAAAAGATAATCTTCTTTGCTTAGCTAGATGACAGATATAGCAAGGAAGATTTGAGTTTAATTTGTTAAAATCACATAACAATTGATCAACACATCTAATCTCTTAAAAGATAGATGACCAAGTCTATTATGCCATATATGTGCAGATAGAGTACCAACAAAAGCATTACAATTAGAGTCAATGATTTTAGTATCAAGTATGTATAGATCCTGAACTCTATCATCCCTGCGAATCATCTTCCTGGTTGCAGCCTCTTGAATAATGAACTGATCATGAAAGAAGCTCAAGGTAAGTTGAGATCCACTAGTTATTGCACGACAACAAATAGAACTTGAATTGAGGCACAAATACAACATCATGCAGCAACAATTTTGAACTAAGTCTGATAACTCTACATAGATTGACTAGTATACGTGTGTGATTAGGTAGAGTGATGCTTGAACTACCAACAGTTCTCAAGCTCACAAAGGCATCAGCAATGTAGCATACATGCTTGGTAGCCTCTTAGTCTACTATCCATAGATCTTTGGATAGAAAAGTAGGATTGATTGATATAGAATGGCATATACCTGAAGAGGCATTGTTCCCCTGATCACTTGGAGTGTAATTTGCATTTGAAGCCAAGTGAGTGGATAGCATTTTTATGAGCTGTTGATTTTGATTGGAGTTCGAATTCTGCACAAAATTTTCAATGCCAAGCTGCTGATCCATTTGTTTACCATCATCATGTAGAGGAACAGAGGCAGAAAATTGATTAACAGAGTTGGAAGTAGAAGAATTGTGGAAATTTTCTCTTGGCCTTGGCTTATAACCAGGTGGATAACCATGGATTATGTTACATTTATCCACCGAATGTCCATGGTACTTGCAATGAGTACTGTATGGCCGTTCTTTCTTTTTGAAATTGGAAGAGTTGACTCTTGAGCATTTTTGGATTTGTCAGTTCTAAAGGCAAAAGCAGTGGCTCCGGTTGAATCAAATCTAATGGATTGTGCATTAATTCTCCTCTGATTTTCCTCTTGAGAAATTAGTGCAAACACTTCGTTAATAGGGGGTAATGGATCCATTAGTAATATATAACATCTAGCTTGAGAAAACGAGTCATTCAACCCCATAAGGAATAACATAACGTATTCCATTTGATAATGGTTATTCAGTTCCTTAATACCTTTGTAGGTACGCTTGCCACATCTACAACTGGGTCGAAAATTACTCAATTTTTCCCATATGGTTTTGAGTTTAGTAAAATACACACCGACAATGTTTTGATCTTGGATGAGGTTTATCAACTCTTTTCTTTACTGGAAGATCCGCGGTCCATTAGTCTGCTGTTACCTCTCCTTGAGGTCATTCCAGATTTCATATGCTGTATTCGCATAGATCACACTTGCTCAGATGTCGTTCGAGATTGAATTGAGAATCCAAGATATCACCATATTGTTATTATGGATCCATGAATTAACTAGGTCAGAATCTACAGCTTCTGGTTTCTCAATAGATCCATCAATAGAGGACATCTTGTTCTTAACTGATAATGCAATTGTCATCGTACGACTCCAATAGGCATAGTTATCTACTGTGAGCTACTGAGAAACGAGCACTAAACCGGGCATGTCTGAATGATGCAGAAAGTAGGGGCTAGAAGATTCATCAATGTCAGATCTGCTCATGGATGACCTCAAACCAGAATTGGTTTCTAGATGTGATGATTCCATTGTGAATTAGAATCGAAAGCAGAATTGTTTATAGAGTCTCATAGCTTTTTTAAAATACAAATGTAGTACATAATGAATTCATTTTTCTTAAAAAATAATAATGGATACTTCATTTAACGCAAAATTGTGGTGTCTTTTATGCAATCATTAGAATGCAAATTAAGCTATATTTGACAATCATGCCACTGTAGGCCAAGCTTTCAGTGTTGTGAAGATTTTTTTAAAAGAATATTTTATTTATCTATTTCCTATATAGCGTTATGTACACTTTCGTGTTTTTGTGACTACAAATCGAAATATTTGATTAATAAGAATAACTCGTTTGAATGCGTGTTCCGCCATGAGTGGGATAGATTTGGATGGGAGGCGGAAATTTTATTTGTTAACGTGCATTTAATTTTTTAAGTAAAATATAATTTTATTTTCTGCAAAGGTATGAGACTCAATTTGTATTTTTTCCTTATTTGTGTTGTTTTACTATTTTTTATTTTTTTATTAAAAAGAGAAGGAAAATTTTGTCTTTTAATGGCCGAAATGGGGGGATTGACGAGTTTAACTACATAAATGAAAGATAGGAGATGGATTATGTTAAAAAACAAAAAAAAAGTTGGGCGAATTTGTTTCATTTTGTAAAGATTAAAGATGAATGCAAATTCCCATTAATTTAAGTGCAATGGGTCGAGTTGAACTGACTCGGCCCTTAAACACTTGATCTTAGATAGGCTCATATCTAAAAACCTTGCTCGATTTGGTCCAGTGGCTCGCGAGTCTCATGGATCAAGTCAAGCAATCCACAAGCTGAATCGTTTTTTAAATTTTGAAAAATCAAAACCCTCCTCCGTTTTTGGGACTTGGAAACGACTAATTTTTAATAGGTAGGGTTAAAATCGTACATGAATAATGTATTATGTGTATTTTTTTTTTTTTTTTAATATTAAGA